>JALJCO010004099.1:0-225978 GCA_023101725.1 Atherinomorus stipes
AGAGGGCTGTACCAGTGACAGTGGGAGGGCCTAGTAGGCGGGCCAGGTCTTCTTCGTACGTCACAAAGAGACCTTTTCAGAAACGGCTTGCTGGAGGACTCTTTCACAGAAATGCAGGGAGGGAGAAATACAGAGAGTACGCATCTGCACACACTTCAGGGGTCTCCATAGACTCCAGCAAGTTATAATTATGTGTTAAAAACTTGAAAAAGTGCATTTTGCATAATATGGGACCTTTAAATTTCAGTTTCAGATCATCAAACTAATTTAAATGTGAGACAAAGATAACACAAGTAAATACAAAATGCAGTTTTTAAATTATCTTTATTTTTAGGGGGGGGGGGGGGGGATCCAAACCCACATGGTCCTGTGAAAAAGTGATTGCCCCCTAAATGTAATAACTGGTTAGGCCACCCTAAGCAGCAACAACTCCAATCAAGCATTTGTAATAACCAGCAATAAGTCTTTTACAGCGCTGTGGAGGAATTTTGTTCCACTCATCTTTGCAGAATTGTTGTAATTCAGCCACATTGGAGGGTTTTACAGCATGAACCTCCTTTTTAAGGTCATGCCACAGCATCTCAGTCGGATTCAGGTCAGGACTTTGACTAGGACACTCCAAAGTCTTAAGCCATTCAGAGGTGGACTTGCTGGTGTGTTTCAGATTATTGTCCTGCTGCAGAACCCAAGTGCGCTTCAGCTTGAGGTCACCAACAGATGGCCGGACATTCTCCTTCAGGATTTTTTGGTAGACAGCAGAATTCATGGTTCCATTTACCACAGCAAGTCTTCCAGGTCCTAAAGCAGCAACACAGCCCCAGACCATCACACTACAACCACCATATCTACTGTTAGTATGTTGTTCCTTTTCTGAAATGCCGTGTCACTGTTACGCCAGATGTAATGGGACCTACACCTTCCAAAAACTTCAACTTTTGTCTTGTCAGTCCACAGAGTATTTTCCCAAAAGTCTTGAGACAAGCCTTTATGTTCTTTTTGCTCAGCAGCAGTTTTGGTCTTGAAACTCTGCCATGCAGGCCATTTTTGCCCAGTGTCTTTCTGATGGTGGAGTCATGAACACTGACCTTAATTGAGGCAAGTAAGGCCTGTGCTCTTGGGGTAATTTTGATCAGCTGGCCACTACTGGGAAGGTTCACCACTGTTCCATGTTTTCACCATTTGTGGATAATGGCTCTCACTGTGGTTCACTGGAATCCCAAAGTTTTAGAAATGGCTTTGTAACCTTTTCCAGAATAATAGATCTCAATTACTTTGTTTCTCATTTTTACCTGAATTTCTTTGGATCGCAACATGATGTCTAGCTTTTGAGGATCTTTTTGATTGAGAGCAGGTGTGGCAGTAATCCGGCCTTGGTGTGACTAGAGAAATTAATCTCAGCTTTCCAAAGATGTAATAAAAATCCGTGTATGGTTCGTTCTTTGGTTTTTCCGTTTCAAAATAAAATCGCAAAAACAAAATAACTATGTAGTTTTTTACTTTTTCTGTTTTTAAACCCTAAATGAAAAAACATAAAATCAAAATAATTGAAAATCCACAGTGTTTGATTTTTACTTCAGCCATAAATAAAACACACTTGTTTGTTTAGTACAGCCTATCATAAAAAGGCTATCATATCACATAATGTCATGGGTTTTATTGTGGAAACTGACACTTAAGGCTTTGAAATGTGGAGCAGGCAATGAACTACTAAATCTTTGAATGAAGAAACCGTGCATGCAGTAGATCAGAGAAAAAAATCTCTGTACTTCATGGCTACTGCTACACGAAGAAAGTGGACAATGGTCAAACATCACACCCTTATAACGGAAAGGACGTCTCCGTGTTGGCTATTCAATGTAACTGGTGGGAAGTGGACTCAAAAGCAGACGTGACACTCATGGTTTAACAGTTTATTTAAAAGAAGCAGTTTAAATTATCCACAGGCAGCAAACCAAACATGGCGTCATCCTTTTACTGGTGCTCAGCTGTCTACCCGAAAAATAAAATTACTATTTAAAAAAATATGAACATAGCAACGCAAAATAATCTGGTCAGTGAAAGCAAATTAACCTTCCCGCAGAACTGAATGCTTAGTTTTTATTAGACACTTTTCTCCTCCATAGTTGGCCTACCTGGGAAGTGATCAAAGCGCAGCATGTGACGGGGTCGGACTGGATAAATAACCGTTTGCTTGTTTATTATTCACTTTAACTGTACTAACTTTAACTGAGCTATTGTTGCCGTAACTGTAGCAACAATAGCCCAATGATATGATCCTTGTGAAGTCGTAGCCTACTGAGAATCCAACCACAACAGAGACGCTCGTGGAAAGAGGCACCAGGAGGAAAGCTCGGCGCTCCACGGCACGTCACACTCAGTGATATTCCTTGTTTATAATAAATTGAGTTTTTAATGTTTCGTGATCACTGATGTGACAGGGCTGTGTGCTGCACAATAGCAGCACATGAGCATGAAGTGCAATTACTAACACTGATTGGCTGCGTAAAGATTTATGAAATGTGTATCACATGCTGGGCAGTGTTACTCACTGTTTTACTGCAGTTACCTGCTTGTTGCACCTGTCACCCAATTGGCTGCTTTGCAAAGTTGTACGAAATAAATTATGTCTTTATTTTAAAAGACGAGTTGGATTTTATTTCGTGCTGGGAGAACAAGGGAAAGGTGTGCAACCGCACGGCGCTGCTCAAAGACTACGTTCACACCGCAGGTCTTCATGCTCTAATTTTTTGTCAGATCCATTTTTTTTGTGTGTGTGGGGGTGTTCACATTACTTTTCTAAATATGGCCTGTCTACCAACTGCAATATGAACAGCTGACGCGTCTGATGTGACACGCATGCTCAGTTTTAACACAAATGACATCACGCATGTAACGGTGTTCATGGAAACCAATGCAAACAAACAGGAAGTTACCGGCATTTGCGGGCTCACGTTGAAAGTAATTTGTGGCGGCAGTCGGCAAATGTATGAGCGGGTTTTGTGACAAAGAAGAGAAACGCATTTATGATGACGTCTCTGTGTGAACAGTTGCTGCTTCTTGTGTGCAGAGGAGTGTGTGGATGAGTGTGGGAGCAGGATGGTGGATGAGGATGTTTCAGATCAGATGTTCTGAGGAAATCTCATCTCTCCACAGATGTGACGTCACCAAACAGTTCAGCCGCGGTAGAAATAAACACAGATCGCAGCGATCAGCAGAAAAGAAAATATGGAATGCATAAAAGCTGGTTTTGGCAGTACAATGCCATAGCTATTGATGTAGAAACTTCATAACCAAAATCACTTCTCAAGAAAAGCATGGAAAATGGCTAGATATCGGTTCTTAAATTAAACTCTTATGAGATATTTTTGTTATCATTATATTTGTCCAGACAAATGTACTTTTAGTAGCAGCAGGCATTAAAATGACCAAGAAATATGAGAAAACAAGGTTGGTCTCTTAATTTTTTCCATGACTGTAGATAGATAGATTTTAGATCAGTGGTTGGGACCAGCATGGGGGTCACAGGATAATTTCAGGGATCACCAGATCATTGTAAAAAACAAAAAAAACAGCCTACATTTGTCAAATAAATTTGGGGATTTTAGGGCTATCAAAATTAACACTTTATTGCATGAGATTAATCTGTCAATTAACACACTGATTTATTAAATTAACTAACCAAATTGATAAGATAAATTAATTAACTTCTTATCAATAATACATACCTGAATTAAAAATCTAAATCTGGCATTATATCAGCAAGAGAAGCTGATGTAGGTGTCTTGTCACAGCAGTGAATCGAATCCACCAAAAGACATTCATCCTCCTTGTTTGTAACGTTTCTCATCATTATGATTATTATTATTACAGGTGCATTTGGCCCTATCTCAGTGAGAAAAGCTGCATTTGGTCATTTTGGTTGTTTTTCGCAGCTATTAACCTAGTCCACCAAAATCTACTTTATCCTCCTTATTTATGAAGATTCTGACAGTTTCCAAGTCATACATTAAGAGGATGGCCACAGGATGACACATTTGATATATCACATAATTATCCACTGAGTCACTACAGGGGGGATCACGAACACAAATGTATGTTATCTCGGGGGTCGTGGCTCAAAAAGTTTGGGAACCACTAATTTAGATGAATCACAAACTCATTTAAAATTTATTGTGCTAATTTTTTTGGCATGTTTCTTCCACAAAAGCTTCAAGTTTTCCTGAAACTCAGTTTCTCTCCCTCTCTCTCTCTTTCTTTCAGAGAGGTGGCTCAGCTCATAACTGTGGCCAGCTGAAGGTGGGTCAGATCATCCTGGAGGTAAATGGGGTTTCCTTGAGGGGCCGCGAACACAGGGACGCTGCACGCCTCATCGCTGAGGCCTTCAAGACCAAAGAGAGAGACTTTGTGGACTTCCTGGTGACTGAGTTCAATGTGGCTCTATAGCTGAGAGCAGGAGGAGAGAGTACGATGGCAACTGTAGCAACCTGACAGGAAGGGTGCAACAGAAAGATGACAGAGACATCCAAGCATCTATTGATTAAATGGCACAACTCTTAGATAAACCGAAACAAACCATTACCTGATCTCTGAGCCCTTCTTCTCTCGCATAAACCACCTTGAGCCTGAACACCCCGATACTCTAATTTACATGGCATTACTTTCACCCTGGACTTCCTCCAGGAATTTCCTCAACGTGTTACCTCCCCACTGTGAAACCTTATGCAGTACAGTGGAAACTAGTGAATCTCTACCTTTTGTTTGCTCTGTGTACAATCTGGACTTGCAGCTTTATGAAATCCAGTGGATCCTGTCATAGCACTGTCACATACCCTGTTTATCTTTTCTTATTTTTTTGCTTCTGACAAAGACACAACTGTACAGCTGAAACTGATTAATGCTTGACTTTACAAGTTTGGATTTATACCATATGTAAAAATGGACAAATGTAGATACAGATAGATATATATATATGGTACACATAAAAACACTCCTATATGAATAAAAAAAAATCCTGTAAACACTGTTGAGTTGTCGATGTGGTAATATCATGTCTGTGAACAGCCCTTTCTGGTAATCCTACTAATATTTCAGCATACTATCACCTTTTGTTAAAAAGCTTGTGACAGTTACAGCAGGGTATCATCTGCATGTTGGATACAAGAATCAGTGCAAGCGCGTGGCTAGACCTGAAGAGGTGGTGTTTTTTTCAAATGAGCGGGGTCCTAGCACTGAGCCTTGGTTGACCCCAGTAGAAAGGCAATGGCATGCAGACATCTGTCTTTGCCATGACACTTAAAAATAATACCTGGTGAGGTATAATTTCCACTAGATACATTTGGAATTGTGGTTTCCATGTGAAACAACTAATGCACATCTTTAATAAAAAGGTTTTGTATCTCCACTCAGAGGCAACAACTTTGATAAACACAGATGTCATTATTCAGCCAATATCATGGATGTATTTAAAAAAAAATACACTCAATGCCTGGAGAAGCTGAAAGAAAATGGATTTTATTATGCAGCCATGAGTTGCTAAGTTGTGGACATGGATTGCTAACACATGGGAACAACCTGAAAAGAGTTAAAACCTAGGCAGAAGTAGTTAATTGTATACACCCAACAGGAAGCCCTGTCAGTGTCAGCCTGCAGAATAAAAGGTGATCTATGGTGACGCAATCATGCAGATGCAACCTTGTCTCTGCAAGGGCCGGAGGAAGCCCACGTGGCCTGAGACCCGGGCCAACAGCAGCCACTCAAAGGCCTGGACCCCAGCTACCACCCCAAAGAGACGGACGTGCATCCAACCAGGGGGCAGCAGAGGGTTGCCCCAGCCAAAGCCGGTCTCGGGGTGCAGGACCAGCAACCATTGAACCCACCGGGCACCAGCCACCCAGGACGGCACGGCACACAGCCCAGGGGCCCACAAGCCAAGGAGCAGCCCCAGAGCCATCAGACCTCCAGCAATACAGCCAGCCACCACATCAACTCCCAGTAGTGCCTAGGAGACAGGGGTGTAGAAAGATCCTGTTGCCCTCTCCTCCCCCACTTATGACTGTGTGTGTTTGCAATTAAAACTGAGAGACTGCACTACTTCATGTTGGGAGTAGGACCGTACAGGCGGTTACACCCACCCAAACAGCCTCACCCCTACACACACTTCCCAGGCAACTTCAAAACAATTCACACGCATCACATCAGGTAGGTAAGCAACTCACACATGGCAACAATCCTAACAACCCACAGGATGGTTTAGTGGGAGGGCCAAGCCATAGCTGATCAGCCTGAAACCCCTCCTCACTCAATTTAGAACTGAAGAAATCATTTGGATGAGCAGTGAAAAGTCTGCTAGAGACAAAAAAAGAAGCCCAGTTGCTTTGATTGCAGTTCTTAGGATTACCATGACCTGGATGACTGAGAATCCACACCAGCACATTCATTCATCATACAAATCGGTTACATATATATAATTTGCTCTAAGATTTAAATAAAATTAACCCTCTGAGACCAGTCCTTTTGGTTTAGCTTGTATGTTAGACTTTTTCTGGTTATTTGGGGAAGGACAAACCAATAAAATACGATTTCAATATGATATTTCATTTTAGAAAAGATTTTACTCCTCTGACACACCATATGACCATGCAAGTGTCCACATTGGTGTGCAAGTTCCAGTTACACAAACTTAAAAGGTGCAACTTGTAACAAAATCAAAAGTCAACAACAGAAAAATATTACAAATATAATCAAAAACTGTTTCTATTTGTTTCTAATCATTTTACTAAAAAAATGTTTTTATTCCCTTTAATGAGCCATTTATATCTACATACACATACATGTGTGCCACCATTTTTACACCTATGTCTCTGAATGAACCCTCTAAGCTTTAAAACTGCGGAACCAGCTTTGTCTGACACCATTAGGGACAACTAACACCTCAAAACACGCAGGAGAGGTGTACGTCATTTTGAAGTAGCTATCTGCAGTGCAGTCATCACCGGATCCACTCCCAGATAAAAACATGTTTAATGACATATATTCACAACTGTGCTTCCTATAAGTAACCGCTACGGCCATCTTTACCCCTAGATTGCAGTATTTCCTACACACTGTACCTTTAAAGGATAAGTTTCTTTTTTTTTCAACCTGGACTTTATTTCTAGGAGTTTATACGTGCTCTAACTCTCCAGTAATATTTCTGTATCACTCTGACTCCTATGCGAGATATTTAGATTTTTTGCAATCAGCGTATGTCCATATAATGGGAGGGAGCGGGGCAGCCAGAGCGTGCCTCTATATAAGGCATTATCTGCCGCAAAACTCTTAATTTCATCAATACTTACTAATGAATGAACAAACAAACAAGTTCCATTGAACTGTGACGTCAGGTTTTGCTCTTCGTTTGTTATTGGGGTCGTTCAACACACTACTGGCCGCGCGCGCCCCCTTGATGCATGTTACCATGGTACAGCTCCGGAAGTAGCTTACCGGACGGACAACAACAAACCCAGTAGAACTCATCATGTTTAGACGTTTGTTTAGACTACTTACTCAATGGAAAGTTGCCCGTTCGGTCCTGCAGGCATTGGCTGGGTCTTCCAGTTTATTTTGGGGACACGAAAAAAAGTCTCTACCACAGTCCGGTTGATCAGAGCAGATAAATCCTCTGTCGTAGTGAGACATCCTGGAAACATCCAGATGTGTATCTCCTGTTCTCAAATCCCGTTTTGAGCAACAAAGACATTCCTCCTCTGTTGGCATAACTGAGCATCGTCCACACGAACACCAGCAGGTATCATCTGTCCGCCAACGTGCAGCGGTGTCTTACTCTCTAACCAGCTGTTCTTCTCTCTGCTTCCGCCGCCTCCTTTCAGTGAGCTCCTCATCTGTTCTCTGGCTCGAATTGATAAGGAGATCCATCAAATTCAAAGTCGTCGTTATCATCTTCAAAATCGGAGAAATATTCTGCCATGTTGCTCAAAACTAGTAGTATCGATAGTAATCCGGTTAGCCGACCGTCACAGAGCAGGAGTGATGAGTTGTGCTGGGTTTGTTGTTGTCCGTCCGGTAAGCTACTTCCGGCTCTGAGCTGTACCACGGTAACGTGCGTCAGGGGGCACACGCGGCCAGTAGAGTGTTAGACGACCCCAATAACAAACGAAGAGCAAAACCTTACATCGCGGTTCAATGGTACTTGTTCGTTTGTTCATTCATTAGAAAGTATTGATGAAATTAAAGGAGTTTTGCGGCAGATAATGTCTTATATAGAGGCACGCTCTGGCTGCCCCGCTCCCTCCCATTATAAGGACATACGCTGATTGCGAAAAATCTAAATATCTCGCGTAGAAGTCAGAAGCCATTTTCAGACTTGCATTGCGGAACATGAGTGGTAAAGTCCATCCGCTCTTCAAACGGACTCGTCTTTTCAGACATGCCGCTTCGTTGTGGACTTATCGCATCCCGGGTGCTTTCAGACATCAGGAAATGTTGCAGAAAAGTCAGCACAGCCCTGCTCTCCCTTCAACTCTGTCCGGAACATTTCCTTGTGCACTCAGCCAAAACGACGTGCCGCAACATTTCCGCTCTCATGACATGGGGTCCTGCCAGTACATGTCCGCTACATCTCCGCATGTCTGAATGCAGGCGTTATAAAGGACAGAGTCCGCAATATTACCGCTTTCCAGTGCAAGTCTGAAAGGGGCTAGAGTGATACAGAAATGTTCCTGGGGAGTTAGTGCACATATAAACCCCTAGAAATGAGGTCCTGGTTGAAAAAAAAGAAACTTATGCTTTAAGTATCATGGTACAGACGACCAAAATTAAAATGTCTCATATGTTGATGCCAGATCGTAAAAGGTGAAATCAAACTGATTTGTTACATCGGTGCCCTAACCAGACATGCATAACTAACTAGTAAGCACAAGTTAAATATCCTGTTTCTCATATTGGGAATCCATGGCAACAGTTTAGTAACACATGACAACAGATTAATATATTATCTATCGATGTCATCAGATGGACTCTGTAGATAACTGTAAGCTGATAATTACACACTTTTTTCCATCATGCAGTAAGCACTCATATTTGATGCCACACAACTTCTGGGCACAACAAAACTAGGCTTTGCTGTTGGCATCCCAGGTGATACCAACTGGTTACTACAAACAGTAAAAACAAGAAAATATGACCAAAAGATTACAGAACTTTAATTAAATGACTCACTGCTTCTCTTTTTAATCCCTTCTGATAAATGCTATCATATTTAAACATCTGCTGCAGGAAATACTGGATGCTGCAGCAGTTTTATTGCTACATAAACAGGAGCACATTTGTAAATATTAATGCTGGATCCCATTGCTGTGAAATAGAAATGGTTTGATTTCCAAAAACCTTAGCGATCATAACTTTATTAACAAAAATTATTTTTATCATCTGTCTAACCAGTGCACATTCGGGCCAATATGTTCCCATTCATTCCCTATTAAGTGTTTAGTTTATTATCATGTAAAATGTTTGATCAAAGACACATTTTTCACCTCAGACTCAGAGTGAAAGCCCTTCCCTCCCACACCGCTCAGCTTTTCTCCTCCTGAATAACAATTGATGATTTTATTTAGTAATTTCCCCGTTTTAATTATGTTCACCCTTGGGGGGGCACTGCCTTCCTCGGTGCAGCAATTGCACCCAAGTAGGGAGTAATGAGACATTTAGAGAATGACACTGCCAATTTTTTTCTTTTCAACGCTAATTCACACGTGGAATGAGTGTGCATGCGGGCTCACATTTTATCCATTTATAGAAAAGCAATTAAGAGATAAGCAGTGAGGTAGAGCGAGAGATGGAGCGAAGGAGTGGAGGAGTGAGAGTGGCAGCCACTGAATGGCTGAGGTTAAACGAAAAAAAGGAAAAATGATGTGATTGTTGGGCTTCCTCTCAGGAAGAGAGTCAGCGTGGATGCACAGCAAACATCCTCCGTGAAGCACTAGACTCGCATCAGGCTGCTGGTTAAAATGTGAAGTAATGACAGTAATTAATCGCGAGTGCTGTGAGCGGAAATGTCTGTCCTATATGTGTTTATGAGAAAGATGTGTGTCTGTCTGCGGTTCATGGATGAAAAGAGAAAAAATATGGTCCAAACAAATATAAATGTCATCAGGAGGAGGCAGTGGCCGGGCAGTCTGGGCTTTGTGAGGAATTGTGATGTCGTAGCTTTGAGAGAAATCTCTATGAAAGCCTCCTCCATCATTCTGGCGACAGCTGAGAGGAAAGCTCACCATGTTTTGTTCTTGACATACCCCTGCTGCTGTCTTGTGGAAAATGCCAGCTTTTGATGAATGGAAAACAATAGTTAGATATGCAGTAATAGGGTCTTTTTTTTAAAAAAGGTTACACTCACGTCCAATGTGTTTTTATCTGTAATGGACTGAGCTCAGTCTTATTTTCTGTGATAGAAAGAAACTTGTAACAGGCAAAAACTTAATTAAACTTTTTACTCTTCATTTCTGAGGAAAATCTTTTTCTTTTTTAATTCTAAAAAAAGCTTGTTTTTCTTTACCTCTGAATTGATTGAGGCCAAAAGAATGTATAGACACACAAAAAAAACATTGTGTTCTCAGTTTTTATGTATTTTGACCCCACAAAGTTGTTCATTTATTCACTCTTTGACTCATTTTGAGTTGTGATTTTGTCATTACATACATTTCAGTCTAGTTTCACCACATTTTAGCTCTGCTCTATTATATTAAGTATTTTGTTTGGGCTGTGGAACAGGAGACTTGATGGGTTCCAGCTTCATTAGAAGCTGAGACCAGTGATTCTCAACCTTTTTTATGCTGGGGCCCAGTTTTTCCCATACAAACTGGTCCAGGGCCCACATGCTGTATTGGTTGAACTGATCTCACTCTGTATCTAATTTCAGTTTAATATAATTAAAGCCAATGCACTTGCGTGATTAAACTTTTTATATGACACGATGAACATAAATAACACAATAATATAAAAATATGATATTAGATTGTCACAGACATTTATATCACATGCATGTGAAATTGTACATACAACAAGAGATGCAATAATTCATAGAATAAAATTGCCGACAAGAACTAATTTAAAAGCTGAAGATAGGATCATAAACACAAAATCTACTAAATATAACATTTTGTCACAGAAAGAAGAGAGCCTTGGAAAAAGACAGATTTGATCAACAAATCTGTGCAATAAAAACACTCTCAAAATAATAAAATGTTTAAATTAAATCATCTGTAAAATAATAATAATAATAATGATAATTATAGTCATCATCACCATCATAATCATAATCTATAGTTTATTTACACTTTTCTTAATATTCTTTAACATGACAGTTGTTTTCAGCATCTGGAGCTTTTTTTTTTAAAAAAAAATTATTTCTTAGCTCGTCGTTGTTGTGGGAGAAAAATGAGAAAAGACTATGGTGAGTTAACAAATTTTATAAGCCAATTTTGTCAAAAAAAAAAAAAAAAAAGAATTTGTTCAAAAAGGTAATGATAGTGGAAGGAGATGCTGGTTGTAACCGGAGAGCCTTGTTCAGAAAGAGCAGAGATGTTGTAAACCAAGGTTTATCAGAGAGGCTGGCTTCTGGGCAGGCTGCTCACATCCAATGGGCTCTCTGCACAACTCCACTACTTCCTGAACTTAATGCAGCTCTTTTGATTCCTGTCTTTCAGACACACCTGGATGAACTGATTTATCCAGGTGTGTCTGACCTCAGTAACTGGCTGGACACACCTGGTTTAAACAGTTTGTTCAGTAATGAAAGACAGGAAACAAAGGAGCTACCTTACGTTCAGGAAGTAATTGAGTCGTGCATAGAGCCCATTCCTCGGCCTGTGAAGACTGTTAGAGGATCAGAGGAAGAAGATAACCAGTACATCACTACCTTTTGTGTTGGATGTTTGGTTTCTAGATGCAACTTATCCTTCATGATGGCCAGCTTTAGTATTTGCTTTAGTATTAGCGTTGGTATTAGCGTTAGCACTAGCTGTCGCTCCATCCAGACCTCTCAGCTCTGCCTTGTTACCTCCATTTACTATTTAATAATTTGATTGCTCGTGCGCATTATTTTTTGCATCTTAAGGGTAGTTTGGGACCATTTTTGTCTTCATCTTTTCATTTCAATACTTCTTCATAACTTTCGCTCCAAGCTAATGGCTAGCAGACAGTCATCTTCTGCTGATTTTAGTGCTGAACAGTTACAGTAATTGTCACATTGGCCATTGGATAACAGCATTGCATGTGTATGGGGAGCCAGCGGGTCCGGGACGGGTCGGGTCGGGTCGGGCCGGGCATGGCCGGAACGGGTGGGTTTTGGTATGGATACTGAATGTTGATTTTACGTTGCGTCCACACAGCAAACTGTCCCCTTACTCTGGAGAAAGAGTATTAACCGGATAGTGCTGCTACGTGATCGTGTGACATCATCGCCGTGCAACACCTTTTAACCAAAGCACCGCACCACACGTGACAGAAAAAAAGGAGTCACCCCTGCTTTGTTTTTATGCGGGGTCATGCGGGAAGTGAATTTTTCAGCGAATCTTATTACAGTAAGTGTTATCAACCCGTCATGTAGAAGACACCAGTTGGATATGATTTAAGCTTTGTGACATGGTGCATTATCCCGCTGGAAGTAGCCATCAGAAGATGTTACACTGTGGTCATGAAGGGATGGACATAGTCAGCAACAATACTCAATTAAGCGGTGGTTTTTAATGGACCTGAAGTGGCAGAAAAACCCATCTACCAAACTATGGCACCACCAGCAGCCTGATCTGCTGATACAAAGCAGAATGGATCCATGTTTTATGCTGTTTCCACCAAATTCTGAGCCCACCATCTAAATGTGGAGCTGAAACAAAGACTCAGACAGCATTTTCCAGTTTTGGAGAGTCTGTGTGAGCTGTATCCTCAGTGTCTTGTTTTTGGCTGACAGGAGTGGTACCCAGCGTGGTTTACAGCTGCTGTAGCCCATCTACTTCAAGGTTGGGCATGTTGTGTGTTCAGAGATGCTATCTTGGTTGGAACCAGTGCTTATTTGAGTTCATGTTGCCTTTCGGTCATCTCCAGCCAGTCTGCCCATTCTCCTCTGATCTCTGACATCAACATACTATTTTTATCCACACAACTGCTGCTTACTGGATAATTTCACATCTTTAGACCTTTCTCTGCAAACTCTAGACCAGATTATGTTTTTCTAAGTGAACGGTTATGCCTTTGCCACCATTTACAGCCCTGGTTATGGGTTGTTGCAGGTGGATACATGATATCCTCTGGCATCACCGCCATAACTGAGAGACTGCTCTTTGCAAAAATAAAATGAGTGGGGGAAAGGTTGTGGTCGGCTAAAAGAGTACACAACCAGAGCAAGAGTGCAAGAATCAATCAAAACAAAACAGGCTGTATGAGATTTTTTTAAAGTCAAGTGCTTTCCGACAGAGGTTGGCTTCATTTCATCAAAAGTGAAATAAGTCCTGAAGGAACTCTTAGTGGAAGCAGAAAAAGGGAAGCAGTTGTTTCTGGTAGAAAATAAGAGGGAGGAACTGGGAGAAGCCATGTTACTGAGTCACCTGATTACAGTAACTGAATCTGAGACATAAAACTAGGTATTCAAAAAACTTGATATAAAGAGTAAAGACCTGAAATAACCTGATCTTTTAAATCACGTGTTAAGGAGGGTGAGGACAAATATATCCATTTCATCCTCCTAAACATCTTTGGAGCATCCAAGGACAAAACAGCTAACAGCATCCTTTCATTATGATTAAAGCGTGTGAGCTGGAAAAATGTTATGGTACAAACTTAATATTCAGATGGCGTCGGACTGTGTGTATGTGTGTGTACATGACTGTGTGCACATGTGGCACATAATGACGGGGAGAGACAATGAGCGAGTTAAGAGTGTGGTCCTTGGGGAATTACTTTCCCCTATGTAACGAGTCACACATGACATGTTCCTATCAGATAGGGGAGAGGAAGAGGAGGAAGAGAAGGCAGAGAAGGATTGTGTCCTGTACAGCGGAAAAAACTTGAACCACCCCTACTTTTTTGTATATTGCCAGAAAAATGTCCAAAACCAAATACAAATATGGTTAAGTTTTTATAAATCTAATAAGCTAGAAAGCTAATGTTGCGTATGACCACCTTCATTCTTCATCACTATCTGAACCCCGTTAGGAGCTACCTTGTCGTTTCTTTGGTCTTCAGGAATAGTTTTCTGGACCCCGTCTGGGGGCATCAAAAGAAAAACATTACCCCGTGTGTGAACAAGATAATCAATTTATGGCCATAAATTAAGCACACTTCTCTCTGGAATCTGTGAGGTTCACTAATGTAGGAAGTCAAAGACATATCACCGTTTGTTTTAAAGGCAGTATAGAAGATGTTTGTGGCAGGTCAGGAAACAGAGACTGTTTGCAAGTTTTTGATTAAAGTGCATGCGCAAGACCAGCCTGCTAGATTCACAGCTCCCTCCCCAGCCACGGCTTTAAGATAACATGCACGAGCCAAGTCCAACACCTGCGTCTAGCAGACAGCAGGTACAGATTCTCCCATCATGTCACAAACGCAAGTGAAGCTAGTTGTCTGTAAAGTGCCCTACGTTGGTTACAGAGAGCCCTCTTCGTCAACAACCAGCCTGTCGAGGAGCCTCTGCATCGTCTCCGGCTGTACCAAATATTTTTTAAGTGTCTGTCACTCCGTCAAGGGACGATGGAGACAGAAAGGGCTGTGATTGGTCTATTAAAACATAAACACTGGCAGCGCCATCTTTAAAACACCGGCTAGCCTACAAAGACACAAATGAGTCCAACCGAAGAACGTTTGGCCAAAGAAGCGAGGAAATACCAATATCTCTCCATCGTCTATTTTTTACCACCAAAAGTATCTCTGTTTCAATGTTATTCAGCTGCAGCAACAACAACAGTCTTTCTCTCTTTGACTCCATTGCTCTGTGGAACTGGCAGCAAAACATAGATGTGGGCTTGAAAAAGTTCTGCCTTTTTCTGCCAGAAGTGGTGCAGTAATAGTGCACTATTACTGCACTATCACTGGCTGAACGATTTGTCCCGCGAATACGTCATCAAGCACGGTGTCCAAACTTGGCGTGTAGAAACGTCCTTGTTCTGGGCATTCATTTATGCTCTGAAATCATTTCCCCTGGGCACACAGGCGTTTCTCTGTGCGATTGAATTAGCAGACAAGTCGCTGGTAAGTGGCTGGCAGTCAGCAGAAAGGGGAACTTTTTCATGCCCACATCTGTAACCACCGAGGTTACTGACCATTGACATCATGGGATTAGGTCAGTTTTGTGTAGCTACCCCTTCTGATTGGGTGGGAAATTGCACTGCGTATCTGGCATCATGACAAACTATGAAGGCTTGAGGGATCTCTGTGGTTACACAGTTGGATAATGCATTGCGCAGTCGGAGAAGTATAGGCTACTGTAGCCTTAAGACAGACGTCCTTGTCTGAACGTCGCTAACTGCTAGCAGGATGATTGTTAGCTACCTCCTGTAAACATCAGACGAGAGCACCCAAGTTACTACATGCTGGAAGTGGCGCACTCTCGCCTATTACCCGTTGACTATTGCCAGTCAATCACTTTTACAAAAGTAGTAAGATTGATTGACAGGCAACAGACAAATAAAACATCATGAGAGCAGAAATGGTTGGTGGATGTTAGTTTTTTTTTAAGTCCCATTACTTTCACAGCTGATCTATAACAATATTTGTATATTTGAAGCTTTTAATCAATCATACCTTATAGTGAAGCAAATTTCATTGAATATTGCAAATAAATATTAAAAGAAACATCTTTTATAGAGCCTGAGGAGTTGTCAATACAGCGCATTGCCTCTCCCCTCCGAACCGGCATTCCGCCATGTTTGTTTTTCACTTGCTAAGAGCTACATTGACATTGATCATGAGTGAAGACGCTGGGTTATTGAGTAAAGGACTGTGCCAGCTCTTCGCACAATCAAGATGATAAAAAAGGGGGGCACGTTAAGTTTTTTCATAATCCTCCAGTGTGAAAAAAATAAAATGTAAGGATTGTAAATTACTAAAGTGACAGGAGGTGCCGAATGGCCGACAGCTGCAGTTCAAAGGAAAAAAAAATACCTTCAGCAACATAAAGCATGCAGTGTGTTCTCTAGCTAGTGATCAGTTTGTGACTGATAATTGTGGTATCCTTCAAAAACTACTCCCCAGTGATACTGTCCTTGCAGATAGGGGTTTTAATAATGAGAAATTAATCATCATGACATGGCCACTATGACGATCATGCCTTCACAAACGGCCGTGCACAGCTGGGAGCAGTCATCAGAATATGTCGTCGGTGTTTGCAGGAACAATTAAACAATATTACAGTCGTACCAGTGTACCTCTGAAGATGCTGCTTTGCTGTGAGAATGAACCGGACACTACAACCCTGGATAAGATCGTCCTTGTTTGCTGTTCATTTGCAAATGTATGCTAAAGTGTTGTTGCCAAGACTAGCACTAAAGCTAACATGACTTGATGAAAACTGCGGTTACTTTCTTTATCTGTCATTTACTCCTGGTGGTCGGCATCACTGACATCTGTCTGAGTGTGACAGCTTATTTTGGTCTTTCAGAAATCAGACACACCCTCGTCACTGTTTTCTATCTTATAAATGAATGCTTGAATCGATGTTAAAGTAAAGACCTTACATGTGTTTATTTCAAGGCTCACAAATGTTTTCTTAACTAGCAGCACAACACTTAACTGTGCAAAAGGCAGAATAACACTTCTCCAACACAAACAGTGCAAAATGACAAATGTTACCACACTACAAACTGATTGTGAAGACTAAATAATTCACAATGCATTAGCTGCATGTTTCCATGGAGGATGGAGGTAAGCGGTCCAGACTACTGTCCCACTCTGAGCCATCCAGCTCATATGGGTCCGTCCGACTATGTCCCCAAACTTCTCCAAATATATCTACTTTATGCTAGACATTAAATAGGGGATTATCACGCTTCGTGTTCCTGTTTTCAGAACTTGTAACATTTAAGCGCTTCCTCTTCCGGGCCAGTTCAACAGTAGCTGAATCCAATGTCACTGCTCTGTTCCACTTTGTAAATCGAATAAACAATGCCAGCCCATGGATTCCCGAATATAGCGATGCTAAGGAATTAGTGGATCAAAGCAATTCCCGGGATGAAGGGCCGAACTTTATAATAAAACAAGGCAGCAAGTTTATTTGTAGTCAATGATGCAGCTACATTATAGCTGGCGTTAGCAGGCTAGCGTTAGCAGGCTAGCGTTTGCTGACGTGCCGAACTTTGTGCATCTGAAAACACACAAGCATCTGAAAATTGGGTCTGCACCCTCCCGTTTCCAGTTGGAACAACTGGGGACTGCCAAGAAAGGAGACCGCTTATAAAATACTCCGAACTTTGTAATAAAACAAGGTAGCATGTTTGTTTGTAGCCGGTGAGACACTACAGCTAGTGTTAGCAGGCTAGTGTTAGCTGATGTGCTCAACTGTGCATTTGAAAACACACAAGCATCTGAAATCAGATCTTATGCCTTATCATCAATAAAGCATTAGAAAAAAAAACTGGCTTAGGCCATGACGTTCACCCAGTAGAGGTGACGTGTAGCTACTGCTATGTGAAGAGACAATGTTCTTGTCTGATACACAAAATCTGTGAAATGCTCTTTTATAAGTGGTCTCGGCAGTCCCCAGTTGATCCACTGGAAACAGGAGGGTACAGACCCAATTTTCAGATGCTTGTGTGTTTTCAGACGCTCAAAGTTAGCTACATCAGCAAACGCTAGCTGGCTAACTCTAGCCTGCTAACACTAGCTGTCAGCATAATTGAGGTGCCGGCTACAGACAAATGTGTTTTGTAATAAAGTTTGGCCCTTCACCCCAGCGAATTGCTTTGATCCACTAATTTCTCAGCATCACTTCAGTCGGGAATCCATGAAAATTTTGCGTTTATTCAATTAACGAAGCGTGATAATCCCCTATTATCCCTGTACGGCCCTTCTCTTTTGCTCTTTTTGTCTCCAGTGTTAAAACTCCCAACAGCTTTGACAGTCAAACCCTACAGGAGGACCTGCAGGTGGCAACTTAGCTGAAAACACCTTAAATAAAGACATCTACAAGAGCAGGGGTAGGCAACTCCGGTCCTTGAGGGCCGGCGTCCTGGAGGTATTAGGACTTTTCCTACTGCAACACACCTGACTTCAATCAATAGGTAATTAGCAGACTTGTGCAGCCAAGCTCTGGACATCAGGTGGTGTGTTGAAGCAGGAAAGCCCTGAAGACCTGCAGGATGCCGGCCCTCGAGGACCGGAGTTGCCTACCCCTGTACTAGAGTATCATAAGATCATGCATACACCCGCAGAACCACGCAGAAAAGAGGTAAAACCTAGAAGTAGTCAGAAGTAGTTATTAGTACACACCCAACAGAAAGAACAAGCACAGTGAGCCTGTCTCAAACCACACACTTGCCCGAGTGCACTGGAATTCAGTGCGTACTGTGTACTTTGTCTGTAGTGCACACTGTTGTCGCTAAATGCTGACCCAAACAGAGCACTGCACTTACAGGAAGTGGCGGACTAGCATTGCCCGCTAACGTGAGCTAACTCTACTGAGCCGGTATAACCACATCCTCTAACACATGACCAGATCATAACTGTCATCAGGGAGTGAACAGCTTGGTAGCATGCCACACATTAGTAATTATGTCTAAATCATTTCATAAACATTACTTAAATCAAGTACAATACCACCTCCGATGCCATTATTCAGCTCTGAAAGCAGTTCGAAAGTCCCGCCTCTTCCTCTAGGTCAGCAAGATGGCGTCCGTTTAGTGTGAGTAGTGTGCTTCGTTTTGCACTTCCTTTTTGGCCGTTATCAGGGGAACATCCTGGTACTTTCAGTGCACTGAATTGTCGCTTAAATGACACCATGTGTGGACTACACACTCAAAAGCAGTGTTTGAAGTGCTCAAGTGCGCGGTTTGGGACAGACCCAATGTCATCATGCATAATAAAGGATGCTCTATGGTGATGCAGTCATGCTGATGCAACGTCGTCTCTGCAAGGAGGAAGCCCGCACGGCCCAAAACCTGGGCCCCCAGCTGACGCCCAGAGGCTTGGACGCCAGCCTCCCCCCCAAAAATGGACGTGCTTCCCTCCAGAGGGCGGCAGAGGGCTGCACCAGCCGAAGCCCCCCCACAGTTTCGGGGCACAGGCCCCAGCGGGACCAGCAACTACGGACCCTGCCTTTAAGCTGTTTTGTAGAGAAAAACTGCATGTTTGCATTTGTGTAGCTGGTTTACTTGTTAAAGACCCACTCTGATGAAAATCATGTTTTCATGTTCTTGTGACATATTTCTGATGGTAAATGTCATATGTTGAGAAAACTAAACTCAAAATTGCATTTCTGAGTATTTCTGCATCCAAATCATCATGAACTAATAGCAAGCCTTAAAAGGCAGGCTCAGACAAACTGGGTTAATGATGTCACTAACCCAGTGGCCAATCACAAAGCTTCTACCCTGCTTAGCCCCCTCCACCCATTCAGAACAATGCTTATGGTTTCCTAGCAACAGCAATATAAGACACCAGACATGTAGGTTTTTGACAGTGTCGTGAACCTGATCAAAACCCACTTTATCCTCCTTATTTATGAAGTTTCTGTCATGATCAAAGGTAGAGAAGGAGCACCCAAAAGCAGACATAAACTTACAAAGAAAACAATTTATCCTTTTGTCCAGAAATTAGCGGGCTGCAAGCTAGCAGGAAGAGCTAGTAGCATGTAAAGCCAGCTCTGACCTGCGGGGGGGGGGGGGGGGGGATTCCGCTCACAACTGTTGGTGATCTGCAGAAGCAGAGTCCTGGAAAATGGCACATGTTGTGATTTTGACTTAAAACTTAATAATCACAATTCAAAGACCACTGAGAAGGTTTTAAATTAACTAAAAGAAGGACTGGAGCGGCTCTTTAACTCGAAACTTTAGGTAAAGTCCAAATTAATAACAGATCATTTTTATGAATTTTCTGCCCCGGTAAGGGAAAACAACATGCTGGTATGGTGTCACCAACAACAAATATTGCAAATGAAAGTGTGTGTTGCATTTACAGATTATGAAATGATCAAGCAGCAGTAATAGCTGAGTACTAGTGGTGCTGTGCTGCTGGTGGTGGTGGTGGGGCAAGATGAAAAGGTGGGCAGCTTCATGCTGTTCATTTTCAGTGTGTTTGCAGTGCAGAGGTGAACATCTCCTGCTCTGAGTGCAGCTGGGAGGAGTACTGCTGCTCGTTGAGAAGGCAGATGCTTTTACATCAGTCTCCAAAAGTCTTCAGTCATGCCAGACAAAGTCGATAGATACAGGAGCAGAGCGAGAGGGGGGCCAGGGTGGTATGGCCTCCTCATAAATCCGTGTGATTGACAGATCACTGGAAGAGGAGGACAGAAATTTTTTTCAAGACCTACTCACCAGTGTCACTACATCAGTTTGGAACTTGTCATCCTCTAACAAACGTCTCGTAGGAAAATATAAGAATAATGATAAATGAAGATATTTCTGAATATCTGAAAGGAGGAAGCACACAGTTCCAGCTGAGACAGATCATGGAGCTGGTCATCAAGACTCAAGGATCCAGTCTACCACCACCAGACAGTAACCAGAACTGGTGGGGGGAGAAGCCACTGATCCCCCCTCCAAGCTCCATGTACTGTGCCCTGAAACAAACAAACAACCTTTCTACAGGCCTTGTTGAACTTGTTGCAAGTATTTACTTGCTGATACAGATTATTAATGTCTGATGTGACCACAATTATAATAAGAAGAATAAAAAGAATAAGAATATTAGTCCCAATTGGGAAATTTAGCTCTGCATTTGACCCATATCTAGACTAGAGAGCAGTGGGCTTCCATATCATGGCACACAGGGAGCAGGGAACTCTAATATATTTGTTCCCATACATAGACGGCAGACCTGCAGCATCATTCCTCCTCATCACAGAGGCCTTTCAGGGCTTAACTTTATAATGACCCCATCTGGTAGAAACATGTCGATAGCAGCTCGGCCCTCTCTTTGGCCTGATATTAAAGGGCCATGCAAGAGGGAGGGATGATGGAGAGAAACGATGGCAGCTGGTGACAGTCTCATTAATCAGATGCTAAGACAGAGAGGTGCTGGCCTTGGCTGCGACATGAGACACCGCGGCTCCCACACAGACCTGTTGCTGCTGCCGCAGGTGACCCAGCTGATATGGAAATAGAAATAAAGTGAGGAAATGATTCATGTATTTGTTAAACATGATTCATTTTTTGTGTTATTATTTAGTTACCGGGTTGTCGTGCTAATTTTGCTGTAAATTTGTTTCTAAAAAACATATTTGATCATTTTTCTTAATAAAATTATGACGGCGCCCTCTGTTGATTGTTAAAATACCAGCTGTGAAACAACTAAACTTGGTGACCGTTGCCTTGAACTGCAGCCCTCTGATCTCCATAGCAACACAAACACCATCCTCAGCAGCATTCAGCAGTTCTCCCTCCACCATGAGCCACAGGTTTCCTGGAAATGTCAAACTCATAAAGCAGCAGCCACCTTTGACTTCACCAATGCGCTTTATGTGTTTTTCACTGAGTGTAGTTTTGATTACTTATTTATTAGCTGTTTATTTGTGTATGTAGGTGTGTGTGTGTGTGGAGAGAGGGGGAGGGTCATTTTTTTCATCCTTTTGTTTGCCTGCCAGCCAATCAACTCATGTTTTGTCTGCTTCTTGCACATTTTAATTAAGAACATCCAGACGTCATTGATACATGAAGTGTATTTAATTATTCAATTAAGGGACAATATCTCGGTGTCTTCATTGTAATTTAGCATGAGGGTCAACAAAAGCAATGCTGGATTAATGGTGGGTGTGAACATTTGAAGGAGCATCATCTCATGGATGCTGTCAATGCTCCACATCAATGTATGAAGTCAAAGTTTGCATTTCTGCATGTTTGTGTGACACTAAGAACTCCTGGGTCAAACTTCTGGGTTAAAAAGGGACCAACTAATTTCTGGGTTATTTCAGCCCAGACTTTGGGGCGAAATAACCCAACAGTGTTGTCAATATAACTCAACTTCTGGGTCAAATATTTAAATATAATATTATAATGTTTAAAAAATAAAATAAAATTCTGGGTCGAAGAAACCCAGAAATTAGTTGGTCCCTTTTCAGCCCAGCAGTGGGTCAAAAATAACCCATAATGGGTTATTTTTGGCCCAGGAGATTTCAGTGTGGATTTGTCCCCAAGAGTTTTCAGCTTCACCATATTATGGCATGCATCCGGGCTCTGAAGAGACATTATTGTATAATTATCATTGTTTCTTTCTTTCTTTTTTCTATTATATTCCATCATCCCATTGAATAAGAAACTAAAGCTGGTTATTTAATTTTGCACACTAAAAACTCCTGGGTCAAAACTGCTGGGTTGAAAAGGGACCAAGAAAACTGGGTTATTTATTTTTATTTATTTATTTATTTTTTTATCCAACTGTCAGGTTGAATATTTGACCCCGAAGTTGGGTTATATTGACTACAATGTTGGGTTATTTTAACCCAGAAGATGGGGTAACGGCCCAGCAACCCAAATGAAATAACCCAGAAATTACTTGGTCCCTTTTTAACCCAGCAGTTTGACCCAGGACTTTTTAGTGTGTGTTATTTATGTATTTCTAATCTGCAGAAGCACCGTTGTTGAAGTCAGCAGAACTCACTCTGGGAAAACTGGGTTTTATGGTAGCTATCATCATTAGTGGCTCTGCATGATGTCATTCCTATCAACTCGTTTTTGCACCTACTCCTTGACCCCAGCTTAAGAACTGTAGGCTTTTTGTAAATTAAACTTCTCTATATTCTTGATGTTTTAACTTTTGTGACCCATTTCACCCCACAACCCCCCTTTTACAACTAATCCTTTTTATATTTTCTGAATTCAGAATTTCCTTCTATTGAGAAGCAGCTTTCATAAAAGAATAAACTGTAATTGCTTGTAAAGCATTGACTCTCAACTAAAGGAGCCTGTCCTTGCATACACTGACCAAAAAGCAAACTACATCTAAGATGACTGAAAGATGTGAGAAGTCTTTTGTGCCTGACTTGAATCCTCAATTTAAGACCTCCAAATTTTTTCTATTCATTTATTTATTTATTTGTCTGATTTTTATATGATCATTGGGATAATAACAGATAAGTTGTGCTGCTCTAAATCCCTTTGAGGCAAACTGATCTGTGACCTTGGAGATAAATGGCCTCAATATGCAAATGTCATACAGACTTTTAAATGAGGTTTCTTCATTCATCTGCTTAGCGGTTTCAATTTTGCACTAAATGATGAGAATAAAAGTTAATGGCAGCTCTAATTTCTAGTTTATCTAATCTGCATGTGGTTGTTTTTGGCTGCTGAGCTGCCAATTTTGGTTATGACTGAAAATCATCATGTCATCGCATCTGCCAGCACTAAAGAGATGATCATAGGGTAGAATCTCTAAATGGGAATGGTTCACTTTTCTTGTGATGGGAAAATAGTTTTGATAATAAAAGCAATCCTTGCTGGCCGCTGGCTGATTCAGTCCCTGTGACCATGCAATTACATACCTCAGCTCCCCATGGGAACCCACTGTTAAAGGCTTTTGTTGTTACTTCTTATCAAAAGTGTATTTGTGTTTTTCCCTTATGAAAGTGAAGGTTGGCTCAGACAGTTTGTTGTAATGGCCTGAGAACAAAATGTCTGTTGGATTTCTGCTTCAGGTCACCCATCTTTTTCTCTAGTTTGGTCCTCATGTCCTAAAGACAGAATATTTTGAGAAAAGCTCCTCATACAGAATACGTATTCTGCTACTTTTATACTGCTGTTTTGGATAGTTTAATGTGCATTCAATTTTTTATTCTATACTCATCACTGATCTAACTGTTGTTTAAGATAATAAAACTCATTCAAATGAAATGTGATTGTTGTTGTTATTATTATTATTATTATTATTATTGCTGTTGTTATTATTGTTGTTATTATTATGTCAAAATTATGACTTCTTATGAAAACAACAATATAAACAATAATATAAAGTTAAGCTCTATTATTTGTGTTGATCAATAAATGAAGCTGCAATCGTCCTGACTGCCACTTTGTGAAATTGTGCCCTCTTGTGGTTGAATATTTGAACTACAATTCTCTATGTTGATCCAGAGTGGTTCATCTACGATTCGTCCCGCCCCCCTCGAGCAGCGTATCAACCAATCAACACTCAGATTTTTAGCTTCAAGCGTCCGTTCTATATGTATGTATGTATATTTAGCCCTGTGGGCTGTCTGTCAGGTGTCAGTACTCTCATGAAAATGCACAAATTCATTGACTACTTTAAATAAGATCTACAAATATTGCTTTAGGAGTCAGTTTAAATCGTAAAAACAGTGAAAAAGTGTAACGGATTGAGTAGGAAATAAGCTCAATATTACCTGAAATGCTCAACTCAGGACCCAATTTTTAAGCACTTATCGGTACTAGTCAACCATCTCCATCAGTACCACAGACTTAAGATCGATAATTAGCCTTTTAAATAATCAGAAACCCTGACTTTACTGATAAATGGATCCTTGTAACATTTCCTAAACAAGGTACTGACATTTTAACTTTAAAATGTCCTCTTAAAGGGACTTTTTTTTTTTTATGTTTGCTTAATATGCAAATGTGGAGTGAGCGGTGGCAACAACTTAACTTTTGAACTGGCACTATCAGCAAAGAGCTAGCTTTTATTTTCTAACCGTTTTCTCTTCCGCGACTCCAAAGTTGATTAAAAAACAAAATATAGCTTATAAAATTTAGTTGTTTCTCAAGTTTACAAACTCCAGGGTTGCGAGCCCCCCCTCTGTAAACAGTTTGTTGTGGTGCGAGTACCATGGTTACACAGGGGTGGGTCATTCTCTTTTAAGTTTAACGGTGTTCAAGGGAACCGACCCTTGTCAGCGCTGCTAGTACATGTAGCATCATCTAGTGTCGCGGCTAAAGCAGATACGTGCACATCTAATTTGAGGTAAGTTATAGTTTTATTCATGCATGTCCTATTACAGTGACTTAACCCCCCCAACTTTATTTGTGTTTTGATTATGTGTGCACTCAGAAAGACGTGTCGACCCCCCCCCCCCCCTCAGACTAGTAGACCATGAACTGAAGGTTTTGCTAGTTATGCATGTTGTGCAAATTGTTGCTCTTTCTATTCGTGGAGCTTAAATAGAGCCTACGTGGATAATATATATTTTTAATTGTGATAATCTTAGTTTCCTAAACTGTGCATCAGTTTTATGAGAGAATATTTTCACTGAATTATTTCAGCTTTGACTTGCTTCTTTCATTAATTTATATATTTTTCCATTTGTTGACTTTAGTGATTGATTTCACTTTTGGCGATCAATGAGTCTTATAAATTCTTATAAATTCTTATAAATTCCAGCTTCAGTAACAACATAAAGCAGTAAGAACACTGAGCTGTATTTTATCTCTATTGAGTATCATTTCCTTTCCTTGCTGCATCCTGTGTCCTCTGCTCACCTTGTGACCCTTAAGAAGATTAGCTGCCATATCTTAGTCACTAGGCCATCCTGAACAGGTAGTTCAAGCTGTCTGTGGTGGCTCCTGCTCAAAATTCATCCACTGTCGACCAGGCTCACTGATCTTTGTGGCAGTGTTAGTTAATTTTCTCAAACATCTCACCTCCTTATTTCCCTATTCTACCACTCCTTTTCTCTTATTTTTCATGTCTTGTCCCTACTTCTTTGCCACCTCTGAACAGTAAGGTGGTGAGTCCTCCTGTATGTTTGTTGTCATTAGCTGGGCTAGTCTTATGTTGAGGATATGTACAGACAGACACTGTTTACAGTCACTGAAGCCCCCCTGTAAGCGATTTAGAGCAGCTTAATTCCCCCCATATGGCAGCTGAGATAAATCCTTCTCTAGGGAATGAGCCGGGACTATGAGCAGGTCTACAGGTGAGATGTTTCTTTGCTTCTAGCCAAACTAAACTAGTAACTGTTGAAAATAGCTTTAATTTCATATGCTGCTGTGTCAGGTTTGTGTCTTACTGTTGGTCTGACATGTTAGTCAGACCTGTTAGTTAGGCTGGTAGTTGAAGTCAGAATAAAATAATCTTGTACCTGAAAAGGAGAGTTTCAAGGTTAAATGTGAAGCCTTATCCAAAAGTGTTTTCAGCAGGGCTCGGTAGTCTTTGGAAGGCTTTTTAAATAAACTGAATATTTATTCAAATCCAAGTTAAAGGCCCACTTATCCTCAGCTGCATTGAAATAAGTTTTATTCAAAAGGTCAAATTTGCATTGTCTCTTCTTAGATCTAATGTTCCCTTTTTACATTTTAGTTTTTAATTTTAAATCATGTTTTTTATTCTTTTTTTTCGCACCCCACTGTAATGCTTTTAATGCTTTATATGCACTTTTATATGTACAAATTTATATACTTTATTTTTCCAGGTTGAGAGTAGTGAGCAGGGATGTAACATTACTAACCATGAGTATGATGTTTGTGCAAAGATACATCCTCAAATTTGTTCTGTCTCTAAATCAGTGATTGTTTTTCAAGTCAGTTTTCAGCTTTGGCTGGTTTGGACCATACGGTTAGTGATTATAATTACTGTAATATTAAAGTAGCTGTAGTAGTACGGCTAACCACATACATCCTTTACAAAGTGTTTACATCAGCAGATGATTGAGACTCATACACTATTGATTTATATTTTGTTATTTTTATTTCAAAATTCTTACTGTTTTTTGTTATAAGTTAATTGTTTTTAGCAATTATGTGGTAATTATTTTCTTTTCTTTTTTTTATTTCTTCATTTTTTATTGGTTCTTAAAGGGGAAGTTCAGAATTTTTGACATAGGGCCTCATTTACAAGTGAGCCAGAATACTACTTATCACTGAAGACGATTTCAACATATCTCATCCCGTTATGCTAGTTCCAGTTGGTCGCCGACGCTAATGCTAGTGCAAGTCAATAGGAATCTGCTAGCCTGTTATTAATAACAATCTTATCCACTCCACAGAACATTTGAGGCAAATAATTTCTAACTTCAGTCTATCTGTGTAAATGTTGTGTTAACAGAATAATGTTACAAATAAAACAAACCTGCCTTTCGTTGCATTTTGATTGTTGCTGCTGAGAAACTTTAGAAAGTTTCACTTCCTGTATTTGGCAGCAGAGTGATGTCATCTGTTGCTACTGTATGTGCATGAAGGAATCTGATTACACAAATATAAAGTCTAAAATACGGCCACGTCTGAAAGGCATGAGGATATGTCGGATTTTGAAGATGATTTCGAACTTTTTTCATCAAACTAACTATCAGCATGTCTCTATGAATCGGAATACACTGGCAAAGGTAGTTAGCTGGTAAGAAACTAGTTCCTCAATATGTAATGCAAAATTTGTCATAGAAGGCCAGTTTTACTTTTTTAACACGAGTTTACTAGTTTCACACGGCATTTACACAGATAGTCTTGCTTATTTGCCTCTGATGTTCTGTGGGGTGGATATGATTGGTTTTAATGACAGGCTAGCAGATTCCTATTGACTTTCACTAGCATTAGCATCAGCAACCTTCTGGAACTAGAATAACGGGATGAAATATGTTGAAACTGTCTTCAGTGATAAGCAGTATTCTGGCTCACATGTAAATGAGACCCTATGTTAAAAATTGTGAACTTCCCCTTTAAGATCTAGGCCTCAGGGATACAGATGAAAAATACCCTTTTAGCTCATTCTTGTGCACTGATCCAGTTTTCCAATCTGATACGATACCTGGGCTGAGAGTATCGGCCAATACCAATCTGATACTACTGTGGAAGGAATGAGCCGTATACCTTGCCATGTGAGTGAAGGCATCAGGCTTGACATTAACATTTAGCCTTGTTTAAAAAACAGTCAAAATTAACACAGATATAAATTTATTTCATATTATTTATTAACAAATTACAAAGTGTACATTAGCAGAAAAAACAACCGCAAAAAACAACAACACTTTTCTGCTTTGCTTGTTGACATAACTGGTGTTGCAAACAAAACTGAAGTGACTAGATGGCTGTAACTGTATTTTTGTGTATTATGTTAATAAAAAAGAAATGACTGGATCGAAATGCTGGATCGGCCTCATTCATTTGATATCTGACCCAGCAAATTAGTCAACATCAGAGCCAATATCCAATCCGGCTTTCAGATTGGTTCATCTCTACTAATTCTGGTACTTTTCAACTCATGTTTCCCATGTGTTAAATGAATTTACACTGTCCCCAATAGGGATGTAACGATTACCGGAAAAATGGTTAACCGTGATAAAATTCCCAACGATCAGTAATGCCGTTTCAAATTTTAGTTATCGTTAAAACTGTGACTGATTATTGCACTTTGAAAAACTCTCAGTGATGCTGCTCATTGGCTGAAAAAGCAGTAGCAGTCCCAGTTTGCAATGTTTAATTTATGAAAACATGGTGGAATGCAACAAAGGCACCCACATGGACAGTCCTCCTGAGATATTTCCCACTTTAAAAAGAACAAAGTAGACATTTAGACCCATTTTGGATATTTTTAAAGATGCTTGCCTTGGGGGGTATTTCTATAATACAGCAACAAAAATGAAAATCATGATCATTTTGGTCACAATAATCGTGATATTTAATTTTCATTTCGTTACATCCCTAGTCCCCAAATTTAACAAACCTTACCCTAACCTAGTGATGTTGCTCTCATTTGGGGTGTAAAAATACGTAGTTTTTTTCAAATCACCACATCCGTTCAGTGGTTGTGAGCCAACACCATTGATCCATATTGAGAAATATCAAGTTAAACATTGATACACTGATCATTTGTAAGATATGTTTAAGAAAAAAAAAGTGTAATTGTTTATATTTCCTTTGTTCTAACAACCAAATTTTCTTAAGTTTGATGAGGAAGCTATACAGATATCCTACTGCGAGGTGTGTGACAAGGATAACATCAGTCTTTTAGCACCTTGGTTATCATAACTAAGTGGTAAAAAATATTTAGTTTGAGAGACTATAAGTAGCTGTAGGATTTATATTTTATCTTGATTTAATGAGTAAGAATCTTTATTGTCATTATGCAAGGCACAATGAAATTTAGTTCAACAGCTCTGGCTTAAAACACACAATATAAGCCTACTTACATCAAAATAAATATAAAAAGAAAACAAAATAGTTAAAATCAGTTAAAAACTGTACAAATTGAGACTTTGGGGTGAACAGCATGATTAACTACTGTATATTGTACATATTGCAATGCATCTGTATTTAAAGTGCAGTGCGGTGTAATTGTCTGCATGGGTGACCATATTCAGGCTTTGAGTGGTTGAAGGATGGATGAGTACGGGATAGTGATGGATTTCCCAGCTCTGGAAAATTACTTCAAATAGAAATGTATACTTTCAGTTTTCTTTTACTTGATGTGAAACGTTCAAGCACAACAAGAGAATATGACTGGTTGAAGATGTTACTTCATTTAAATGTTGGATTGAGCTCAGGAATCTAATTAGCCGCTAGGAATCTAATTTTGATATTTTAGTTGCTGTTTGTAATTAGATGTGAATGGAAGCCATTGTGTTCAATCAGCATGTCATATTGTTTCATACATTGATCAAAGGCTCCTGAATCTAACTGAATTGAAATCATGTCATGGTAGAATTTGTGATATCAGCAAATAAATCCCACAAGAAAAATTGCAATCAGTTGCAAACATTGAACTGTTAGCCACTAAATCTAAATATTTTATTGGAATTTAACCTGTAATTTATACCCCTAGTATCAAACAAGTGGCTCAGTGTCACATTATTCACTCTTTATTTTTCTATCGTAAAGGAATAGTTCACCCATAGAATGATTTAACTTTATTTTCCACTTACCCTGATGGTGAGCAAGACTCCGGAGCACTTTTTTAATATTTCAAATGCAGCCGGAGATCAGGACGACTTCTCGTTTCCACCCAACTTTCATATAATGGAGTTCGATTGTGCCTGAGCCAAAAAGGTCCATAAAAGACCGGGAAAGTCAATGTTTTCTAAATACCTGGGAGGGCTGCACAATATTGAAAAAAAAAAATCACTTTTGAAAAGAAAATTGGGCTTGAAATGGAATAAAATAGAAAAAATAGATTTCCTTTATTGTCACTGCATGAAATTTGGTGTCTCACATTAAGTAGATAAAAACTGCATTCACATGCACACATATACATAAATAGTAGATATTAAATACATCTGTAGAAAGACTCCAGCAGTGAGAGAGGTGGGCCCTCCTGAAGAAAGGTCCCCATTAAGCCATTTTAGCCAGAGCAATAGAGTGGATAGTTCTCACTGACCCAATACTTCGCACAAACGTTTCTCCTGTCAGGTGTTATCAACACCAAGAATCCTCCAGATTTTATATTTGTACAAGTTACACAGTATTTCCAGGTGTGGAGCCAGTAAGTCTTTATTTTAAACACGTCTGTATTATTGACTGAAATATTTCCAAACACTTCTATTTACCAGTTGGTTTTACTCAGCAACAGTTAAAGGATGTCATAATATATCATGTGCTGCTCTAACCATCGTGATGAGCAGCTACTGTTTAAATAAAAGGAAAGAAAAAACTTGTCGCTCTTGTTCCTTGTAGTTAAGTTTAAATGCATCCTAAGACTGGCAGTGCCGAGACTGACTGCTGAGTCTGTTATACACATCGCAGCATGTTGTCCTCAGGAGAGCATCTGTACATCATTTTCCCTGGATTTATGTGAAATATTGATGTTATATTAATAAAAAGTAGCAGAGACGCCTTGTCCTAATGAGATTCCGAGGACTGCTTTGCTTTTTGTTGTGCAGATTTTCTCCTATTTGGCTGACAGAAAACTTAGTTTCTTTTTGATGCCTGTAAAGGTCAGTGACTTGGCTGCAAATGAGCTGGACTGTCAATCTCTGCATCAGTGCAGTGTACTTTGAAATATCACAGACAAATTCAGTTTATCAGTTTAAATCTTCGAAGACGTAATGATCTTGTTGAGTTGCCATAGTGAGCGGTGCAACAACAGCTAAATACTTTGGGGATAAGTGTGCTAATGGAAGCTCTGTCACAAGCACACTGTGGTTGTTTACAAGGTCGGAGAGGATGAATGGTGCTGAATGACAGCGTTGGATTTATGAGAGGGGCAAGATGATGAATACTGCTAAGTGATGAAGACTAGCAGAAGAGTTTATGCCACATTGATTGAAAACAAACCCTAATGCAAGATGTCAGGGAAATGTAATCCATCACCACCACCACCACTGCTACCATGTATTTGTGTTTTGTTGTATCAATATTGTTATTTATCTCCACAAGAAAAAATATTTGATTTGTGTATGCTGACCGTTTTGAGAACAATGTTTTATCAGTGAATGTGGTCAATGTCTTTTTGACCGTCCAGTCTGCCTGAGCTACTGTCTCTTGTCTTATTATCTACCTGCCGCTATCATTTATGAGACTGTCAAAATCTGGCTTTTTGATCATGTCTCTTACAGTAGGGGGAAAAACTTCATGAAAAATATACAAGAGTGTCAGAAAATGTCAACTGCTGGGTTTTATCTGCCCCTCAAAAAAATCTCTTCATCTCAGGCTGTAAACAGCACGGCCTGGATTCTCAGTTCTCTCAGCAACTAATATTTTTAGCGTTGAAGTTACCAGTTCTTCGCTGAGATGTTGGATGTTTATTTATAAATTGACTGCTGTTAGTTGAAATGCTTCAAGCGAAGACTTTACCCCAAAAGTGGCCGAGGGATTTGAAAAGTTAAGGGTTCAGACACACCTTTAATGTGATTGATTCCTATATTAAAGGGATCCAACACCCACAGAATGATATGCCTTCATTTTCTACTCACCCTCATCCTGAGCAAGACTCTGGAACACTTTTTCAATATCTCAAAAGCAGTTGGAGATCCGGGGAAGTTTTAGTTATCTGCCAACTTTCATATAATGGAGGTCACCTGTGCTCAAAACAAAAAGGTCCATAAAAGTCCACAAAAACTTGGCAATATTCCTCCATACTGCTCGTCCAATGTAATCCAAGTGTCCTGAGTGGGTATCGTCCATAATTTACTCGAAACGACATCATTTAGTGTATTTTTATAGCCTAAACAGTAGAACATCGTACTTCCTATTTGTGCGTTCATGCTAGTTCACGACACTACGGAAGCCGTGGTGTTCACCTCATCGGCCTACTCTGCCGATAATGCAAGCGTCGAAGAAGAAATTCACTGTTTACATTGTGCAAAGAGAGGCCGAGTTGCGAACAAACACTAGAAGGGTTGGCTAAAAGAAAGAAAGAACGCAATTTCATCTGATGCAGCTTCTGTAGTGTTGTGAACTAAATAGGAAGTGCAATGTTCTTCTGTTTAGGCTATAAAAATATACTAAATGATGTCGTTTCGAGTAAATTTTGGACACAATCCACTCAGGACACTTGGATTACGTTGGACGAGCAGTATGGAGGAATATTGCCAAGTTTTTGTGGACTTTTTTGGACTTATTGTTTCGAGCACCGGTAAACTCCATCATATGAATATTGGTGGATCTCCGGCTGTATTTGAGATATCAACAAAGTGCTCCAGAGTCTTGCTCAGCATGAGGGTGCGTAGAAAATGAAGGCACATTATTCTGTGGTTGTATTATCCCTTTAAAACTAGTGAGGTGGAAATAACAGTCCGTTATTTTCAGTAAAATATTCCCTCATCATCCAGCGTCTCTCCCTTCCAGATGAAGCCTCAGTTAGCCACCTCAGTCTAACATTCGATAAGTTTTTTATCATGTAAAATTGTAATGCCAGTTTTTGCAGATGTTACACCAAATGTGTTGGATGTTTGCAGCTGTTTGGCAACTACATTTGTAGTTTCTCAAGCTTTCGTAGCTGCTGCGCAGCTTCTAGTCATCTTTTCCAAAGAAGTCTTGTAAAAATTTGTAATCAACTAATTGGAATTATGAGTTGAAAATAGGACTAGATTGTTTTAGGTAGTTTGTGCATTGAATATTTCTCCTGTCAAAAGTAGCCTCTTTAAAATGACTTGTTTCTGACATTTTACTTTTATTTTTAATCATGTCTGGTCTGCCCAAACACAGATTCTCATTAGCTGCTTATTTGGTTTCTACATTCAGTTCATTTCTATCTGACAGCTTTGTAATTTGATAGTGATGTTTGTCCAACAGATGTAATTATATCCACTGTTCATATCTTGTCTCAGTATCCCACCCGGACACCTCTGTTCCTCACCACTGAAGAGTGATCTGTGGTTGTACATCCAGACTGTCACCAGCTCAGTGCCAGTATGTAATCTTCTGCTTTCAAAGTGGTCCTTACCTGAGAGCCAGAGAAACTAGAGACAATGCAGAGGCTCCCCGTCCCTGGCTGAGGAGGTAAAAGGTCCGAGCTGAGTCGTAGGGAGGCAGCAGCCGGCTGAAAGGGGGATGGAAAGAAAGAGGTACACCACAGCAGGGGTTCTGTTCTGGACCCCTGCCCCGGACCGCACCTCATCTACTAGCACTGAGGATGCTTGGGAGGAGGACGATGAAGAGGGAGCCAGCAGGGAATTTGTCAGCCAGATGGATGAGAACGGCATCATTGGACTGTCAGAAGCTCTGGAAGAAGCAGAACTGGAGGAAACTTGCGATGCTGTTCTTACTGGAAGTGAACCACCTGGCTGGGCTGGACCGTTGAGCCCAGAGGAAGCAGACTGCAGTGGATGTGTGAGCGATGGACCCCCTGAAGAGCTGAGCTCCAGCCTGATGGATCATCTGGACCACAGCGAATCAGCAGAAGAAGTTTCACAAGAGCTTCCACCCTGTGAGTCCTGGTTTGTTTTACATATTTGTTCGAACTTCCTTGTTCTAATACAAACACAATTAAACTTGTCAGAATAGATTATTGTGGACTGAGGAGCTAATTTCCACTTAATATCAAATAATCTTATCATTTTAAGACTTTTTTTTTAATTAAAAGCAAAGTATGTAAAAAATTAAAGGTCAATGGCAGAAAAATGTGATATATAATTCAAAAAGGTGTTTCTATTGATGTGTAATCACTGCACTGGAATAGCTGTTATATGTTTATTTTCTTAGAATGAGTCATTTATATCTTCTTGCTGGGGGGTGGACATATGGAAGCTGCCATATTTGTTCCACCATTTTTATTACGAAGTCCCTGAATGTGACGCAAGAGCCCACTGAAGCTTAAAACTGCTAAACCAGTTTGGAATAAGTAGTGCCTTAAAAGACATTAGAAATAGTAACTCATAGTACAGTCATAGCTACACCCGAGACCACTGGATCCACTCACAGATAAAAGCATATTTATGTCTGGGAGAATTTTGGCCACTAACAGCCACCGTACATTCACTACAGTGCTTTGAATATGAAGTCATTTGAAAGAAAACATCTTTTCCGGCAATACACATCTTCACCACTAGATGTCAGTAATTCTTACATACTGTACCTTTAAGCTTATAGCTTTTGACAGAAAGTGGATTGAGAGAGAGGTGTGATGTCAGAAAGACCTTCAGCTTTAGTTCATGGGGCAGTTTGCTTAACCAGTTTATCCACCTGGTGCCCCATCATACAACATCTAAATATTTTAGATTATATATTAAGTTATTCTTAAGAAAATATTTTAAAGGCCCTCACAATTTTGTAAACTTTAAATGTCTGATAAGCCAGGATCAGAACTCTGGAAGAAAAGATCCTGCATCTTAATGGAACTTTCCTTTTGTCCTTTAAGATGAATCACACACACACAAAAAAAGGATAACAGTATTTTGCTTTTTTTTTATTATTAAACATTACAGACCAATCCACACTTACAGGAGAAATTACAGGTTGCTAAAACTGGTTGCGCTGGTGCCCCATTAACGGCTCAAGCAATGCAGCTAATCCAGGTTCAAGTCCCCGTCTGGGCCCATTTACATCATCTCATCACAATTTTCTCATTTTTCTTAAAAGCTTTATCTTTTGCAGGTTATGACATGATAAGTGGCTTAAAAGCCTTAACAGAGGGTGAGCAGAGAGAAGAGCACCTTCCTGAGGGGGTCAAATACCTGGACATGAAAGAGGAAGACAAATGTTTCTCATCAGAAGAGGCTGGAGCTAAAAAGGGACAAACCAAGCTAACCAGTTCAATCAGATCTGCAGATGTCTCCAACCATCACTACCCAGTACCCCGGTCTGCCTCAGCTGCTTCTCTATGGCCTCACCCTTTTCATTTCACAGCTGAGGAATTGGTCTCTGCTCCAAGAATTGAGGAAGAAACTTTTCCAGAGATGGATTTCACAGAAAGTCTTCCTGAGACATACAGTAGCCACACAAGACTGAAGACCGGTTCTCACTGTCCAGAGATGAATGTTAGGGCTTCTCCAGCAGCATCACCTTCCGATCACGCTGCACTAAATCATAACAGCAGGTTAAGTAACAGTCCTGGGGAAGGATCAGGAAAGGTAGCCAAGCATCAAAAGCTGCCCATTCCCTTGCCAAGGAAGACAAAGCAACATTCCCCTGGATCCGCATCTTCTAGCAATCTGTCCTGCAGTCAATCGGGGACAGACTCCTCCAAACCCAGACTGCAGAGCAAGAGTTATGACAGAAAGCCGAGGACCCCCACTGCCAGGGTTGATGCTGCTGAAGAGGACGACCACAGGTGAGCTTCAGTCTGCTCAGCAGTTATTCTCCTCGTTTCTGAGCCTTGCTTCAGATCCACTTTCAAATGTCAACATTTCCCGTTTACAGGACAGGACCTCTGAGTTACCACACACCAGATTTCTCCAAGGTGAAACCCAAAGTCAGTTTCCCCAAAGATGGTTATACGCCTCCCAAAAGCAGACACACATGGACAAAGAAGACGCTGTCGCCTGAGCCCCCGTTAGTGTTTAAATCCCCAGCTGAGATTGTGAAAGAAGTCCTTCTGAACATCGTGGACGAGTCCTCTCTTCCTTCAGATTATAACACACATGCGGGTGTTGTGAACTCTACTGTCCCCCAGGAGTTCAGATGTTGGGAGCAGACCGCCTCACTGGTCCAACAGCTGCAGGTATCCGTTAAAACTGAGAGGTGTCAGTCTGAAAGAAAGATCTTTACAGAAGTGGAAATGCACAGACCCTAAAGTTAAACTCACATAATTCAAGATTTTATTTATTTATTTATGTTTATTTATTTATTTATTATTTACCCTCGATTGTAGTCTGTACCATCTTTGTGGTTACATTACACAGAAACTACTAAGTTAAACTTCATTAAACTAGATGGAGTCATAACATGTTTATGGGAAGAACCCATTACATTTTTGTGTGAGAGGAAGAGATTTTGTTTTAATTTAAAAAACAGTGAACTACAACATCATCTTCTGTTGAGAATATGCTGATGTTTTGTTGCTTTCTCTAAAATAAACCAAAATACCAAATGTGTCTTGACACTTGTCTAGGCCTTGCAGTCTAGGCCCTATACTTGTTAAACCAGACGTGGTCCCCAAGAAGTGCTGTAAGAAACTGACTGAAACCATTTGAATCGACATTTAATCCAACTTTTCATTGTCAAACTTTCAGATTTAGTCCTGATCCCAGTGAGCATGCAGACACATAACCGCCATCTTTTATTCCCCAGGGAATCTGATTACATCAGTCGTCCTACTTTACATCCTCCATGTTTCTGAAGCAAAGCTCAAATCAGAAGAGTACTGTGCAGGGATTTCAACATTTGTGTTGTGTTCACTGAGGAGAAAATACGCTACCATAAAGGGGGATTTGTGAAATGCAGCAGAATATTTTGAAAGGATGATTATGACAATCAGATTTGAGTAAATTCCTATTTAAAACAGGGAATTTGTACAGCAAAGTGATCAATATATTCCTGCATCCATCTGCAGTGGCAAGGCAAATCCAGTAGCCTTTAAAGGAACACAGGAGCCCAAATGCAAACAAAAATAGTTTAGAACAAAACAACAAAGAGCTGCTGTAAATATTCACTGGAACTCCACACACACTTCACCTTGTTTTCTTATTTCCTCTCTCTGCAGGAAGACTACAACAGACTGCTGACTAAGTATGCAGAAGCAGAGAACACCATTGATCGTCTGCGTCTGGAAGCCAAGGTAGTTAATCTAGAGATCCAGCGATAATTTATCTCTTTTTAATGCCCTGTATTGGTGCAAGACTTAAAAACAAACAGTTGGAAACTGTTATACAGATTTATTTGTCTTCTCCTTTCTAAGACACTAAAACAAGAAGCACTTTTCATTTTTATCCAAAAACAGCTTTTATTGAAAGTTTTGATTTGGCTCATTGAGTAAGAGATGACTTGCTGTTCTGTTGCAATATTGTTTACAAAATCTTTTATTTACTTAAAAAATCTTTTAGATAAAAAATACATTTCTACAAAACTACAGAGAATTAAACAGTCCAGACTGCAGATGGAGCAAGATGCCACAACAAGTGATTAGGGGCTGATTGAAGTGTGATCGGAGAAAATAAGGCAAACAACAACTCTTTAAAGAACTGTTGGCCCATTTCTGTTAAAGCAGCAAAGCTTAATCACACAAAGCACAATCAGCAACACCGATTAGAATCATCTTACCGAACTGCCCAACTCTCCTCCATCCCCTTCACTACAACACTGCACCACCATCTGTCTCCTCCTGCATGTTTAAAGTAGTACATGCAAGATAAAAGGAAAAGTTTGCACTAAACTGTTTACTGTCAGCGATTTACGACTCAGAAAGTTATGGAACTTTTTAATCATGCACATTTACTTTTGTGTCGTAGTTATCCTCCTGTTAACAAGCAGTGTCTTGAGATTCATAATCTAAGATTATTAAGTTGGGCTATCTATCATCTATACATATACATATATATATATATATATATATATATATATATATATATATATATATATGTATGTACAGCTGTATGAAAAAGTTTTTGCCCCCTTCCTAATTTCTTACTTTTTTGCATGTTAGTCACACTTAAATGTTTTAGATCATCAAACAAATTTTAATGTGAGTCAAAGATCACAGGTAAACAAGAAATGCAATTTTAGAATGAAGATTTTTATTTTTAAGGGGAGAAAAAATCCAAACTTAAAGGGGAAACTCAGTAACTTTTTTACCTCAATAAATGCTTTTCGGAATCCCCGTGGGGCTAAACAAAGTGTTTACGGAGCGATTCAATGTCCCCCCCCCTCCCGCCGGGGCCTCTGGCCTGCGAGCAGCTAAAAACAACTTTGCCTGCGCCGACCCGAGCAGAACTTGCGACAACAGAAACCGCTGTACGGTACTCAGGTCCCCCATCTACCGAGCTGCTTCCAGCTCTGATTTTAACCAGACTACCAGCGCTAATTCGAAGAAAACATTTCTTTAGCTTCACACCACCTAAACACGGCTCCTGGCTCTCATAACCAACTCTTTGCTGGACCAGAGTGATTCACGTAGCTTGCGCTGCCTGGGCGCCGGGTGAAGCATCACTGCTTCAGGCTCAATAATCACTTGTCACGTCCGCAAAAAGTAAATAAAAGTTCGTATTCTTACCTGCTACCCGCCAACACCAGTGAAAAATATAATCCACGGCATATTTACCCGCAAATCGCGGGTAAAACGTCCCGTTTCAGAAAATACAGGACTTTGCTTTGAGCAGAGGGAGACGAGGTGCTGCTACCAACGCAGCAAAGTAGCATCAACAAGCTATTAAAAGCTTAGAAATATATCCAGCGATCAAAATAAAGGAAAGACGGGTAGAGAAGCCGTCTGTGTGCTGTGGGGGTGTAAGGGGGGGTTGAACACGACAGTGAAAGGACGCCACTAGGGGGAGCCCCGAGCTGAAGTTACTGAGTTCTGCTTTAAATGGCCCTGCGTGAAAAAGTGATTGCCCCCTAAAACTAATAACTGGTTGGGCCACCCTTAGCAGCAACAACTGCAATCAAGCATTTGTGATAACTGGCAGTGAGTCTTCTACAGCGCTGTGGAGGAATTTTGTTCCACTCATCTTTGCAGAATTGTTGTAATTCAGCCACATTGGAGGCTTTTCCAGCATGAACCACCTTTTTAAGGTCATGCCACAGCATCTCAATCGGATTCAGGTCAGGACTTTGACTAGACCACTATAAAGTCTTCATTTTGTTTTTCTTAAGCCATTCAGAGGTGGACTTGCTGGTGTGTTTTGGAACTTTGTCCTGCTGCAGAACCCAGGTGTGCTTCAGCTTGAGGTCACCAACAGATGGACTGACATTCTCCATTTTTTGGTAGGCAGCAGAATTCATGGTTCCATTTACCACAGCAAGCCTTCCAGGTCCTGAAGCAGCAAAACAGCCCCAGACCATCACACTAACCACCATATTTTACTTTTGGCACGATGTTCCTTTTCTGAAATGTCATGTTACTTTTACGCCAGATCATGTAATGGGACCTACACCTTCCAAAAAGTTCAACTTTTGTCTCGTCAGTCCGCAAAGTATTTTCCCAAAAGTCTTGGAGATCATCAAGATGCTTTCTGGCAAAACTGAGACGAGCCTTTATGTTCTTTTTGCTCAGCAGTGGTTTTGGTCTTGGAACTCTGCCATGCAGGCCATTTTAGCCCCCCAGTCTCTTTCTGATGGTGGAGTCATGAACATTGACCTTAATTGAGGCAAGTGAGGCCTGCAGTTCTTGGAGGTTGTTCTAGGGTCTTTTGTGACCTCTTGGATGAGTCGTCACTGTGCTCTTGGGGTAATTTTGGTCAGTCAGCCACTCCTTGGAAGGTTCACCACTGTTCCATGTTTTCACCATTTGTGGATAATGGTTCTCACTGTAGTTCTCTGGAGTCCCAAAGTTTTAGAAACGGCTTTGTAGCCTTTTCCAGACTGATAGATTTCAATTACTTTTTTTTCTCATTTCTTACTGAATTTTTTTGGATCGCAGCATGATGTTTAGCTTTTGAGGATCTTTTTGGTCTACTTAAATTTGTCAGGCAGGTCCTATTTAAGTGACTTCTTGATTGAGAACAGGTGTGGCACTAATCAGGCCTGGGTGTGGCTAGAGAAATTAAACTCTGCTTTCCAAAGATGTGATAAACCACAGTTAACCTATGTTTTAGAGTTCCAAGGTGAAAACTACTACTGACCAAAAAGAACACAGAGGCTCATCTCACATTTGCCAAGAAACATCTTGATGATCCCCAAGACTTGGAAAAGTATTCTGTGGACTGATGAAACAAAAGTAGACTTTTTTTTTAGGATGTGTGCATCCTTCCATCATACCAGCAGTCAAACATGGCAGTGGCAGTGTGATGATCTGGGGCTGCTTTGCTGCTTCAGGACCTAGAGAACTTGCTGTGACTGATGGAACCATCACTTCAGCTGTCTACCAGAAAATCTTGAAGGACAACATTCAGCCATTAGTTTGTGACACCAAGCTCAAGCATGCTTGAGTTATGTAACAGGACAAAGACCTGAAACACCCTAGCAAGTCCACCTTGGAATGGCTTAAAAGAACAAACAAAAATAGAAAAGTAAGGTTATGGAATGTTCGAGTCACAGTCTGGACTTGAACACAGTTGAAATGCAGGGGTGTGACCTTCAACACTTGTGTTCAAGCTCAAAAACCCTCCATTGTGGCTGAGTTTAAACAGTTCTGTAAAGAAGAGTGGGTCAAAATTCCTCCACAATGATGTGAAAGTCTCATCGCCAGTTGGAAAATCCAGGCACCATAAAGTAAAAACCCTGCCATGTTTTTGGATCTGCCTGTACATTGAGAACCAGTGTTTTCACTAATGAGCTCACTTTCCTGCAGAGTAGCTGTGCTAATTAATTCAGCTGCTTTAGTGATTGATTGGAACAGCAGCTGGACAGGATTTTTACTTCCTGGATCAGGAATTTCCACCTCAGGTTATCACAAATGTTTGATTGCAGTGATGCTGCTGCAGTGGCAAAACTAGTTATCAGGTTCAGGGGGCAATTTTTCACATAGTCATGTGTGTGCTTGAGCTTTTTCTCCTTAATAAATAAAATCACTGTTTAAAAACTGCATTTAGTATTTATTTGAGTTATGTTAGTCTAATATTAAAAATTGTGTGATGATCTGACATGTATGACAAATATGCAAAATAGTAAGAAATAGGAAAAGGGGGATGCTTTTTTACAGCATTGCATGTGTTACTGGGGAAGAATAATTGAAGATGGCATGTGGCACAAATGAAAAAGGCTCAGGCTTGCCTTAAAAAAGGAAAAAGCCTACACTTTCAGGAATGCTGCAGCTGTAGCTGTAAACCTCTATCACATCATATGTGAACATTATCTCTGTATAGACCAACTTTGACAGAGTAAGGCAAATCAAAATTACAGAGGTTTTAGTTCAGACAGTCGGGGTCTCAATAATGGCCATTTTGGCACGGTTTGATCATCTGTTCTGAACATCCCCATTTAGGAGACCTCAGGTTTTAATACTGAATTATTGGTTCAACCATAAGCAAACAGGCAAATGGTCATTCAAACCTTGAATTATGCATGTATGTATTTTTTCTTGCTCCCATCAGGTTAACCTGTACTCGGACCCTCCAGTGGCTGGCCACTCTGTGCAATCAGGACTAAACCATAATCCCTCAAAGTACCTGAAGCTGGATTTTCCTCAGTGTCAGAGAGCTGAGATCAGCTCTACTTCTACTTGTCCAAATGGGAACAACAGTCATCCAGGTAAAGCTTTTTTTTTTTTCTCTTTTTCTTCAGCTACTGCTTGTGTCACATTCAGGGATGTCCGATATTATTGGTCTACTGATGTTATCGGCTGATTTTGGGATTAAAATGTGATATCGAAAAATATCGGTATTGGTTTTTTCGGACCAGATGTTTTTCACTGACAAAATCTCGTGAGATCTTGTTCCATTATCACTGGTCCAGCGTGTAGAAAAGTCCCTGTTATTGTGGAAGAACTTCATATCCCAGCATTCCTTTCAGTCATGTGACTACAGTACAGCTACAGACTGACTTGCTTTGAAGCTGCTTATAATATGTCTGGTTTAAAGTTGTTGGTTAAGTTATCAAGTTGTCAGAAACATTAGAATCAGCCACATGTTGGCTAATACCTGCCAGTATCTGATCTGATGGCAGCCAGATGTCCAAAATGAACTCCTCTGGCTGAGTTAAGGCTATTTTGAAATTTTTGTTGTCACAGCAGAATATAGTTGTATTTCTCAAAATATGAGAGATACAACCTCACAGTTGTCTGCATATGTTGGTATGGGTTGATATTGGATATCGGAAATTAAGAGTTGGACAATATTGGATATCAGTTAAAAAGACAATATCGAACATCTCTAGTTACATCATGGTCTACATAAATATTTCTCCTATAACTGCCCCTTACAGAAAGGGCAGATTCTGGTCCTTCCAGTAGAAGCCCTGGTCCTCAGCAGGGACAGCAGCTAACCAGTATCCTCTACAGTCAGACTGATAAGTTCCTCCAGCAGGTAACTAACCAACTAAAACTCATCACACAATTAAAATTCTTACTCGCAGGTTTTTTGTGATGATAGAAAGATTTTGTTTTCTCATTTAGCTGCAGATTTTTAAGGATCTCATCAAGAGTGACAAACTCCAACCTCATGAAAGAGTAAAGGTAAGAAACCAAGTTTGATTTGATAATTTTCCAACGGTTCCATCCGATGCTTTATATTCTAAATAAATGACCTGATTCTCCTCTCCAGGGTCTCTCTCAGCTGGCTGAAGGACTTAACTCCTTAGAGAGGGGCTACCTATTAGTGCAAGATGAGCACAAACTCCTCCAGCAGAAAGGAGCAGAAACTTGCCACTTTGACCCTGAACGGTGAGAACGATGAGCTCAAGCAAAGCTTTAAAAATCTGTCTCTTATATATGATTGATGTTGCTGTTATTTATGTATGCATCAGGGAGTTGGAGGGGCTGATCTTTCAGTGTGGGCTTCATGTGGAGGAACTGAAAGAGCAGGTAGAACAGACATGGCAGGAGCTCCCCACCTCTGAAGCTTCCCCTCGTCCTGCACCTCAACCCTCTTTATCCAATCTGTCTGATGAGGGACCAACTCCAACACATCCGCAGGTACCACCGCCATCTTTCCATTCTCCTTCTTACTTGGCTGTGTCCCTGAACTCAACAGACAATCTTTATGACCACATCATGTGACCATTTTTGTCACACCCGTCTCTGATCTCAGTTCTTCATCTTGATCTCCTCTCAGAGCCCACCTGTGCCTTTACTGGTTGATCCTGGTGACGCAGCACAATCGGAGATGAGCACAGCAAGTAATGGGGACAATGAAGAGGAAGCAGAGGATGAAGAAGCTCTTAGCTCTCTCCACCACAGACTTCAAATGATCAAACACAGCAGTATCACAGTGGAGCTGTAAGTGGCGATTGTTTGAATTCATTTTTAATCAAAACTAGAGCTGCCATAAACAATTAGTTTGATAATTGACTAGTCATCAATTATTTTGGTTAAATTGTTGCATCTTTACAGAACCAGTCAAAAGTTTGGACATTTTCTCATTGAATCTAATCGAAAAACGTGTCTAAACTGTTTATTTATGTCAATAAACAAATCAAGAAAAGCGGACGCTTTCTACGACTACACACAGGACAGAACGGTAGACAAGGTAGCGGAAGGTACAGTGGCAATTTTAAGAGGACAAACAAAGCTTAAAGACAGTAAACAATTAGTCAATTAGGAAATTAGTCGTCGACTATCGAAATAGTAGATAATTAGTCAATTAATCGATTAATCGTGGCAGCCCTAATCAAAATGTCCCTATATTTTAACATTGTTGTCGTTGATTGCTGACAAAGTTTGGTGATTAGTGGATGTTTTCCTCCCTCTGATTAACCATCAAAGCATCAAGAAAGGTCCAGTCGTTTCTTCTTCTGTGGCTTCAAACCCAGTTATGCAGCCGGGGGGCAAGGAGAGAGAAAGGCAAGGAGCAAGACATGATGAAGCCCAGGAAACTCTCCCACAGAGGTCAGTCCTTAGAGCAGCTAAGAATACAAACAGCCGATAGTCTGAGCATCCACAGTTTTTATGCTGCTTTCAGTGCTGTTCAGAAATATTGTGCAGCATTTGCGAACTTAGGTTAGTATTCAAATAATGATGTCTTTTGAACTGGAGCTTTTGTGGTGATACAAAGATGTTGGTTTGCAAAGAAATCAACACAAGTTAAACTGTCTTCCAATGCTGTGGTCAACCACAGCAGCCTGTTTAAATGAGTTGGCAGTGACATAATTATACAGTGTCCAGTTGTAGAAACTTAAGCAGCTTTGACATCAGTCCTGGACCAACACTTTAACCCCTTTGGCAAATAAATAAATAAATAATTTTGGAGCTCTGACTACAAGAAAAAGCCCCAAGTATGCCTGTTAACTCCCTAATACCTAATATTTGGTATTTAATCGGATCTTTTTTATCTGTATCTAAACAAACACCAAGGCTACATCACACAGAGGTGTGGCCAATAAAGGGTCTTCAGTGATATGTTTACTGTTTCTGGATATTTAATATTATGGCAGATTTAAACATAAACATGCTTCACATTTGCCAGAGCTACACTGAGAGTGGTATTAGGATATTTGGAGAAACAGATGGGATACTGTATGAAAAGGAAGTAAAAATGCAGATGTCTGATTAATGTTGGAAAGCTGTGTGTGTTTGTGTGTGTGTGTGTGTGTGTGCATCTCTGCTGATCAAAGACATGCAAAATGGTACTTTCTATGCAAAATATGAAGGAAAGCTTAAAATGGTGAAAACCCCTCTGCTCCATGGAAAAAGTAATAGAACTGTAAAAATTGATACCTGACCAGCTAGAACTGATCTCAGAGGAAACCTGGCCTCTGTTTGCTGGCCCATGTTGGATAAAAAGTTTGACCTTTTAATGTGACCTGAGACATAGTTGCATGTGCACCATTTATTTTTTCATTTAATGTTATCTTGTCTTGCCATCATAGCATCATAGACTCGCTGACGGGTTGTGCTGAACAATTTTGTTTTTCCAAGGGGATATGAAGAAAATTAAAACTTTGTGGATGTCACGCTCCCTTGATGTTTAAGCATTACTTTTATAAAAGACAAACTAAGAAAATGAAAAATTAATAAAAAAAGAACACCAGCAAGAAGAATTCAGAATATTCCTGTAACTACTGGTGACTGAACCTGCAGAACAACACAGTAACTATATTTAGTGCTGTGTGTCAAATATGTAGAATGAGTGAAGACGAGTGAGACTGATTACACAAACATTTAACTAATGTGTTTCAGATAACCTTGAAATGAGAAATTTTAAGGTCACATAAACATGTTTTTTAGTTGTAGAAAATTTGAATGACTGCTTAAATAAATTCTTGGTACTTTATTTGACAGAAAAGCCAAATCAGAACATCAGGACCCTCCAGCAGGCACCGACAAACAGCAGATCACCAGGTCCAGTCCTCCCTTACGCAGCCAGTCCACCACCGTCCCTGTTCTTCCTCGTCATAGCAGAAGGAGCTCGAGGATCGCAGAGTCCAACAGCAGCAGTCTGAGCAGCCTTGCAGATCCTGCTGCATCCAGGAGGAGGAGCTGCAAGGCTCCGACAGCGAGCAGGAGGGTTCCTTCTCAGGTCAGTTCTGCTGTTTGCTGCTACTCTAAATACGTGGTCATTAATAGAGTTTACTATCTAATACAAAGTAGATTTCAATGGATTTATAGTACAAAGGCAATAATGTCATATGTGCAAAGTGTGTGTTTTAACTGCTGTCAGGGTGTGTGCTCATGGCATTTTGTTGTCCAGGTAATCGGCTACATATAAACAAAAAGTTATTCAACTTTCTGATAAAATTGACTGAATATGTAAAAAGTTGACACTGCGCTGATGTTATATCATGAATGAAGGTGATTTAAATGTGATTTGAAGGTGAATCATGCAGAGGAAATTCCTTTATTTCAATCAATTAAAGGAAACAGAGCAGCAGTGGTGGTTATACTGCAGCATAAAATGTCAATGTCTCAACATATGGCAACTTCTTATGTGTGAAGTGCCATCTCTGTCTGACGATGTTAAAATGTGAACAGAATGATGAAAAGGACTGTTAAGATCCAAGTTGTCATTGTGAACATTTGGTGGTTAATTCATGGTTCAGGCACTTGTTTTGGAATTGTATGTGGTGAATCACCTTGTTAGTAAACAACATTATGTGCAGTAAACACTTAAACATGTAGCAGTTGTACATGTGCGTTAAAAAGTTAGAGGAAGTTCAATAAAGTTCACCTGTAAAGATCATAGTGTACTTTAGGTTCATCCTGATGTCATATCAACAGCTGAATGTCCCTAACTTTTTCTGAACAGTGTAATTATAATCACCAGCTGTCATAGAACCACATGATAAAAGAAACACCGAGCATTTAACCCGCTGAGCTGGTACATCTCATGTCTTTGGTATGGATTGTATCCACATTTGAGTCAAACTGCACCAATTTGTTTGAGAGTGGGCAGAGAACCAGATTTTTCCTGTATTTTTGTCCAGATGTTTGGTGCATATTAAAGTTTAGATGACAGTGAAACAAAGTGCCTCCAGAGTTCATTATAATCTCAATAAATCCCCCACCATCAAAGCATTTGAATAGAAATGGCAAAGTGCTCAAAAAATGACAGATGGGAGATTTTTCTGTGTGGCTGCAAGGTGCTACAAGAATCCGCTCAAAGGAGAAAAAATCTGTTTCTCATTTAATTAAAAAAAAAAAAAAAAAAGAGCTGTGGACGCAAGCTGTTGTTAAATGTTAGTTCATTGAGATGAAATTAATTCTGCAGTCAGAACTGGAGCAAAGCTGTGCTGTGAGTTATAGTTAAGAAGAAATTGTCAAATCTCAAACAAAGCAAGACAAACTGGGGATTAATTAAAATGGAAAATCCAGAAAGACAAGTTGTTTTTAAACATCAACATCAGCTGGTGCAGAAAACCTTTGTCATATTATTTTTTTGTTGTTTAAATTTTATATTTCCATTTAGCTGAAGGTTGTGTAAACTAAAATGTTTTGGGGTTTTTTTGCAATCTTTTGTTAACTATGGTTGAAAATGTGATCTGGCAAAGTCTGAACTTCAGAAAATAATAAATGTCATAAATAAATTATTGAATGAAGGTAAATGAAAATTTGATTCAGTTAAGCTTAAAAGCTGAAAAGTTGCCACCCCACCCTTTCTGAGAAAACTGTCATTTATCACAACCTAATGTTCACCACAGCTCTGCCAGAGTTCTGACTTGATTTGATGAATTAAATTATGATTTATTTATCATTTATTCATTTCAAAGCATGGCTGTGTACAGCAGTATTTCTTCTTTATTATTTTCAGCGCTGTGCATGGAATATGTTGCATCTACCAGTACACAAAACATTTGCCCCTCATGGAAACTTCACATTAACAAGTGTGTTGATGTCATTTCATATTTGAAAATGATAAAGTGTCATGTCATGTGAGCTGACTGAATCAGAATCAGAATGCCTTTATTGTCATTGTAACCAGCGTCCCAGTACAACGAAATTGCTTTCAGTACAACCCGTCCAAGATCAGACAGACAACAGACAAAACAACATAACATAACATACTGGAACCGGGAGGACTTGAGGAAGCAGCGTATGCACGCGCTCCCATGTTTGCAGATACATAGTGAAAAGATAAAAGAGGTGGGAGAGGGGACAAAAAACAAACCACTGTCCCGCCCTCTGCAGAGGGCGCAATAGTGGGTTAAAAAAAACACACCTCAGTCCAATTAAGCACATATGCAGACAGTCACAATAGTTATTAGTGAAAAGTGAAATAGTTAAACATCATATACGGTGGTTATATTTCAAAACAAATTGACACCAGAATTCCAATTAAATTCAAGCAGAGTCACTAAAATGATCATTTTCTATGATTTATTCACTCAGAATGGTTTGATTTCATGAAAAAAATAAATTTTTAAGTTGTTCATATTTTCTAGTTATGAAACAATGCATCCACAGAAATATCCATGTAGTGATAAATAAAGTCTATTTTCAATAAAGTATGTGATGTATCGGCTCCATAAAAAGCTGCATTGTTTAAAATAATGTCTGAACTCATACAGATGAAGGGTGGAAACGTGTTTTTTGTTTTGTGATGAGCAGGATGGCATCATCTCTCCAGAAACGGACAGCGGGTTTGTTGGCTCAGAGGGCAGCCATCTGACTCCTGCAGCGGCCAGCGTTCTCCACCAGAGGGCCTCAGAGAGGTGAGACGACCCTCTCAGCCGCTCTGCCTCCACACTCTGTTTGCTGCACCATAAATCTGACCTCATGTTCTGCCCTGGTGCAACAGCGTTTCAGGGGGTGAAGAGGGAAAGTCCAGGAGACTTCAGACAGGCCCAGCTGCTGCAGCGTGTCCTTCCTCCTCCTCATCACCAAGTCACAGGGTCCAAGAGCCCAGAGCTGGCTCCCAGCTCAGCTCCAAGCAGGCGAGGAGAACCAGAATGTCCTGCTCTCTACAGGACTGGATCACTGAGGGGGACCGCAACAGAATCCACAGTAGAACCAGTGAGTTTAGGCTGGAAAGTGAAAACCGTGAGTCTCACTGTTTGTTTTCAGATTTTTTCTTTTAAACCATCTTACAAATTTTTAGCTGTAAAAGTCAATAGACTTTATTAATTGATTTTATTTTCCTCCTAACAGCTCTCACAGGGTCTGAAGCAGAATACGCTGACTCCATCAAGTCTCTCCTCACCTCCTGCTCCAGCTCCTCACCAGCTGCACGCTGTCACCATGGCGATTCTCTGAGAGCGCTGAGCCCTGCGCAGGTTGTAAATTACAAGTGAGTGTGTAGCTGCAGCTGCCATGGCGATGGCTGTGCAAACAAGGCCGAGTCTAGTTGCAGAGAGTCTGGAACGGGAGCTGAAATGAACATGCCATGTTGCCACACAGAGAACACACACAGCGACAGAAAACATACACATTTCAGGTGGACAAGAAAAAGTTATTTAAAGCAGCTCCTGAATGTTCATGTGTTTGTTTTAAACTTTATTGCAGACTCAGCTGCTGCTGAATGAGGTTACACAGTAGGAGGTACCCGCTGTTGTTTCCCTGCATGATGTGGTGCTGCATGGCTCTATACAGAGTGTTTGTGTGTGTGTGTGTGTGTGTGCACATTGAGATTGACATCTGTATAGTCTCGATTCAGATCGCTGTTTTTCCCAGTGGAGCAGTTTGCTGTTACATTCTCAGACTGGGCCTTTACTGACCCTGAACTTACCACATCTCTGCTGTTTTTTCTTTATAGTGAAGCGATGCGTTTACTGCAGGCAGAGATGACCTCACTGAAGGAGAAGGTGGAAAGTTGGAAAGCTCAGGGCAGCTGCTCTCATTACACCACCTCTACACCTCGCGTCAGGTTGGTTTTTCTCTTTAATGAAGCTCCTGAACGTCTCAGACCTTTTAAAGCGTGTCCTTTAACCAGAAAACGCAGCAATCTCTTAATCTGTGCTGATGCTTTGCTAGTTTTCTGTCGCTATAATGGTTCATATCAAAGTTTGTCATTTCCTCTGCTCAGGTCTGGGCAGCAAAGGAGCGATGTCAGTCAGGGAAAAAGAGAAACGCGTACAGCTGATGAGGATGGAGAAGCGTGTGCAGTAAGACCAACAAGGAAGAGATCCGCTTCTGCAAAAAGACAAAGAGCACAACAGGATTTCTGTGAGTCCCACTCAATTACACGATGCAAAAACTCAAATCTAACCAACTATATTCTTGGAGTATATTATAAGCAAAAAAAAATTCTGCCAAGAGAACAAGCGAAATTTTCTTGATAAGATTTCTTGAAATAAGATGCATTGCCTTAAATGAAGTTCCTATATGTCACTGAAATGTTACTCTTTTGGAAATGTTGTCCTATTTTGAGTGTGATGAGACATTTTGACTAGAAATTAGAAAAATATACTTTGTAAGATTTGAGCTTTTGCAGTGCACCTGACCCTGGACTAAGAGCTGACCCAGTGTTATCCTAATTTACTACGACCACAGCAACTTCAGCTTTATAAAAAGATTCCTAACATACAACCCCAAATCAGGAAAGGTGGGGACATTAGAAAACGCGCACATCAACACCCAGAACTGTGGGATTGATTCGCCACTTCATCCAAGAATCTGTTTACAGCAGTTAAGCACTGGCCATTGCCTTTTTTCTGACAAATATTTAATCGTTAAAACTTTTCACAAAGTCGTGTGCTCGGCTGCAGCAGCTCTGGTGATTTTCATCCTATGTCAGTGCAGCGATAAACACATCTCTGAAAACAGTGGATGACTGCAGAAACTTCTCCAGGGGATCTGCTTCTGGCTGCATTTCCAAAGTGACAACGTCAGCTAGATGAACAGGATGATGACACAGGCAAGGTGGTACAGTACCAGTCAAGTTTGCACATTTTTTCCCTTTAAATCCAGTGTGAAAGGGTGTCCAAACTTTTGACTGGAACCATACACCAGAGAACTCATGAAGACAGGCTTAAACGGCTGCAAAGGCAACAAGTACAGGATTTTAAATGAGACGGTGTCAATACAGATTAGAACATGACTTATGGATGTTTGTTCTTCTGTGATAAACACGAGTCCCAGCGTCGTCCCGTCAGACATTCGGTCACAACGTGAAGGACTGCTTACTGTTTTCAGAGGTTTCAGACTGATATTGCCATCACATCCAGGAAAGGTTTTTCTGACCTTTATGGTTCTTTGTGCAAACACAAAGTAAACACTGATGTCTGAGACTGGAACGGGTGGTAACGCATCCATGACGCCATGCATTGTTCAGCAGTTTGTAACCATCTGAGTCAGGGATCACAAACTCCAAACCTCTTGATCCATTGTCCTGCATGTTTTAGATGTTTCTCTTCAGCAACACATAAAATAAATCACATGGTTCTCTGCACATGCCTCTTAATGATTGATAAATTTAAGGAAATCATGGACATCCTCCTGATAACTAAAGGAAGTTATAAAATTCCATGATTTTATAATCATCTCAGGCTTGATTTTGATTTTGTAGCAAATTATGATTACAATTATCTGTAACAATCATCTGCTCCTTTAACATATTTCTGCTGTATTCCACATGTTGGGTTTGCTCTTCAAAGAGAAACTTGTCGAGCCAAATCATAGCTGTAGTTTACTGTTGTGTTACTGACCAGCAGGTATGTGGTGATTTAGACATGCACATTAATATCACACTGGTCATGTGAAGGGTTGGGTGGTTTTGATGTTACTTAATGTGATTATCACATCTTCAGTGCCAGGATCAAAGATGGAGACCTCAACTCCACTACCTCAGCCTCAGGTGGACAGATATACACAAACATCTGCAGCACCAGACAGCTGCTGTTCCCACTCAACCACCGTCCACAGGGGGAGAACACTGAACCGTAAGAACATCAGTCACTCCAAAAAACATCACATTCTGTTGAGTGATTCACCTTCTAGCAAAAAGAAAAGAAAATGTACTTTTTTATTTAGATTAAATCAAGGAAAATATGTGAGTGTGAGTGTTTAGTCCCTGAAATGTTCCTGTGTGTGTCTGTGTTACATGGATGAACCTGACAACAGAGATCAGGGTCTTCATTTAATGCTTTCCCATTATGTGGTGTCAAAACATACTGGTCCCAGTCACAATGAGACGTACCGCATGAAGTGGAAACTCATATCAGATGATGTCATCGAGTGAAAAAGCAGCATTAAGTCTCAATTTTGCCAAATGTTGGAGCAAAGATGACAAATTCTACGAGTGTAAAATCCTCTTTTTGTCGACATTAATTGCCCTGGAGTTGTTGATCAGCTTTATCAAGTTTGTCTTTGGTCTGTCTGAACTGTTAGAACCAGCCTGCAGCAACAGTGGTCCAGCCCACCCCTTTCCTCACTGCCATCGCTGTCCTCACTGTCCTCACTGTCCTCACTGTGGATGCCCTGAACCAGGTAACTAAGCTAAAGCACACCAGAAATTTCAGAGCTTCCTCCAGAAAGATGCAGAGTATCAGCAGCAGAAATCTCACTATGTTCAACACATAAATGATTGAATTATCTGAAATATTCGCAGAGCTCCTGGCATGCTTTGATGTTTACATACCTTTGCAAACCAGGTCCCCCCAAACCCCTTAACTGCCAAGCAGCCAGGTCCCCTGACAGAGCCGGCAGCAGATACTTCACAGCTGAAGAGCCGCCTCCACCGCTGCAGTGCGTGACGGTGTGTCCACCTCAGCTCCTGTAAGTTCACGCTCAGTCCAGCCTCTTCATTCAGGGCTCTTTATCTGGATATTACTTCTATTTGTATTACCGTAATTTCTGGGCTATGAGCTGCTACTTTTGTCACATGCTTTGAACACTGCGGCTTTAACAATGATGCTAATTGATGGATTATTATAAGCAAATGAGCTTCATGAAGGAAATCAGGGAAAAAAACAAACAAAAAAAAATTCTGATCCTTCTCATTTATGTCTCTCATATTGCTCGAACTTCACACAAACAACGTTCAAACTGCTGTATGAGGGATCCGCTTATTCGGCAAGAAAACACTAAATCAGAACAGAAGCTACTGCTTCACGATTATTAGCTGAGCCTTACAGTTGGAATTTTGAAGACTGGACATGTAGAAGGGAAGTGATGAGCCCTCCTTTTTAAGCTGATCTCTGCCCAGCCAGCTGTACTCACTTTGGGCTCAGCCTTCTTTACTAACTTTAGTTCTAGGCCGCGACCACTGTGGCTGCAATGTGAATCAGCCAACTTCAGAGGGGCTGTAAACATCCTTAACATGGTAGCATGTTTTATAAACCATTCTGAAAGATGCAGCAATGTGTATGTGCTATTCTCAAAGCGGTAGCCACCACTTTAACCACTCTAAACAGCAGGAGCTGTCCTACAGTGGCTGTGACAACTCCAAAGCCTCCAGTAGATAAGTACTGTGCCTGGCCAAACCTAAGCAAATAGGTAGAAGCCTCCTATTGGACAATTGCTGCATGGGCTATTATCTTTCAGCTAGCAACAATTTAAACCAAACCAGTGCAATGAGTTGCTTCTCATTTCCTGAGCAATCATGTTGAAAGAAACATTCCATGGAAAAGATGTTAGTCTGTCTGAGCATCTCTTCTTGCATTTACAGCATGTAATGAATCCAAAATTGTAGATTGAGGACTGATAAATTACAGTTAGTGAAATAGTTTTTATTGATAGTGGATGTTAATGAAAATATTCCATCTTTGAAAATGCCATTTTTGAGCTTTTACTGTATATGCCTTTAGTTTTCTCTTAGCGGAAATGCAAAAATGTTGAAAACATACAAAATCCTCCACAGTAGTGTTAAGTCCAAGTTTTCTCCTTGAATTTTTTTACCATTTTTTGTTCTGGTTTCAGGTTGTACCCATCACCTGTCATGGTGTCTCCTCACAACATCACAGAGACATCCTCAGGGGCCAGAGGGTCTGGGGAGAGGAGGAGGATGACAAGACGCTCACTGTCAGTTGACAAGCACCACTCCTTGGACAGCTCTCTGGACAGAGCCATCAGAGCGGCTAGACAAATGAAACGCACCTCTGGACACATGGCTCACTCCCTGGCTGAGGGACTGCAGCATCAGCAGCTGCTCACTCAGTCCTGATCTGGACTGATGGTGTGAACTGCCCCGTCATTCCAGCTGGCTGGTGAGCCTGCATTCACTGCCCAAATTTAAATTAAAGGTAGAGTCCGGAGTCCCCACACCGTTTGTTTTTTTGTTTGTTTGTTTTCTTTTAAACTTGTCCTGTCCAGCATCTGATCCAGAATGCTGATCTGGCTGCTTGATTGTGCTGAACAGTTTTGCTTTGCCAAGGGGAGCTTTATGAACACAAGGCTCCCCTCGATATCATGTATTTATTCATTATTTCTTCAGTTAAACAGTTGTTTATAACTGCATTTTACATCATATCGCTGGGCTTGATAAGAGAAAAAAGAAATAAAAAGTTAACAGAAGTAATGATAGAAAGTGGAACAGAAAGAAAATAATAGATACACTTACACAGTCAACCGATGCTTCTATACAGAAACCCCTAAACCAGTGATTCCCAACCCCGGTCCTCAAGGCCCATTATCCTGAAATTTTCCATTTTGCCCTGTTAGCGGGGTCCGGAGCCCTGGTGCTCGGGGGTGGCCCCTGGGTGGGCCCCTTTACGCCCTGGTATCTAGTCACTGCACTGGGCCGGGGGCCCCTGCTATGTGGATGTGTGTGAATAGGGGTATATGTGTATCTTCACCGGCCCGGTGCAGTGACTAGACACCAGGGCGTGAAGAGCCCGACCCAGGGGTCACCCCTCTGAGCACCAGGGCCCCGGACCCCCCGCCCCAGGATGGACCACCCTGCGCCGGCCGACAGCCACCGGTCAGGGCCCTACCAGCGACCCGCCCACTGCCGCAGAGCAGCCCCAAAGTTGGAGTGACTGGCGTCTGCTCCAATCATGAGCTTATTCCCACACAGCGTCATGCCCTTAGTTCTGTCATTGGCTGGTGATATAAACAGAAATCTCCACCCAGAAACGCCCCGACCACAACAAAACAAAGTGAAAGAGTGAATTGACCTATGGCTAAGCCACGCCCCCTCCACTCACTCAGACAAACAACATTCGGTGGCAGGCACTATGTGACGTCTTGGGAGATGACAGCTGTCAACACGGACAGTAGACGCGGGATCGGACAGAGAGACCATGACAAGATAAATAAATAAAACATTAGAAAAAAACATTGCTCACGAGTCTGAAACTACGAGTCAAAATCAAGCCTGTGAAGTCTCTTGAATGTGACTAGTGCGCGCTCCCTCGGTTTCTAGCACAAACTACTGCACGGCTGCCGTTGTTGTGCCAAAAAGTGATCATCTGCTAAAAGCTGATTAAACAGCCACAGGAGTGGAGTAGAGTCAGGCTGCAGCTTGGAAGCCAGAGGCGTGTCGTTACGACATTACTACATGACACCTACGTCTGACCTCTTATGTAACATTACCAAAGGACAAAAACTAGCAGGTTTGGCTAGCGTTAGCTAACTTAAACTAACATTAGGGATGTTAAAGTTAACTTCATATTTCTTTCCAGCAAAGTGACATGTTGCCTCAAACACGGTGTTGCCTTACCTCAGAACAGATGTAGACATCCTTGTTAATTTGATCCATGTGGTGGTCTGCCCCATAACTTTATCCAAAGAAGACACTTTTCTTTTTTGAGATGTGGCTTGAGAAAGGGCACAAAATAAACCCCGTCGCCCAGCCTCTCAGGATACCTAGTGTCGGAGTTGCATGTACCCCGTGCACACAGTTTGATCATTTTAAACTAAAAAAAAAAAAACATAAAGACACATAAAAACGGAAAAAAAAAAAAAAAAACGGACTAACTTCAATTCATTTCAATGGACGTTGAAACAGAGAATGTCCAAGTGTATTGGGTTAGCTGTGCGTTCTGTGATTGGCTCATCACGTTTGGGGGCGTGGTTTAGCCATAGGTCAATTACAGACGGGGGGAGAGGGAGTTGCATTCAAACTCACCACTGCATGCGAGTAGAGGCCCAAAGGCGGTTTCAGACGGATTTCACTTTCACACGTTTAGTGTTCATTTTCAGGGGGGAAACTTCAGACTCTACCTTTAAATGAAAAAGACTGAGTGCAGGACCAGAATGGTTGAAGTAAAATCCTTTCTAAATTTTCTTTGGTTTGCACACTTTTGGGGAAAAAAAAAACTGTTGCTGGTTTTTTACATGTTTTTAACGCTATTTTAAAAAAAAAGTTTTAATACGTGTGTGGCCAAATGTATTAATAATGATATTTATATAGAAGATGTGCTGGAAAACGATGAGTTACTGTAGATCATATTGATGATCATATTCATGAGGTACTGTAGAGATGTACATTTACTTTATCTGACATGAAAATTAACAGCCTTGATTTTGTAGCTTTACAATGTAGTGCTGTTGTGACATATTTATTGATCATGTGCCTTTTTTCTATAGAAGTCTTTAGAAATCTCAAAGCTAGTTTTCCTTTTTTTCTTTCTCTTTTTTTCTAAAAAAAAAAACAGTCAAATCTAATGCACCTGTGCTGATCTTTTTTTTAAATAGTCTTTGAAACACCTGGTTCACCAATGTGTATTTATATATATCATTTACTGAGTACCGTCAAGCCTTTCTGTGCGCAAAATTTACACATTTAAAGTTCCAGTGTGTAATTTATGTCTGTTGGGCATAAAGTGATGAAAGCTTTAAAGTCCTGCTTCAGCATTTTTATTTGGACATATACATACATATATATACTTCTCAAAATTATTCAGAAAGAAGGAAAAAAAAATCTGCTGTCCAAAAAGTTGAAATTGGCAAAAGTTGAAATAAATAGAAATGTTATGAAAATCACTGATTTTGAATTGTGGTTCAACAGAAATATTACAAACAAATAAGCATGATGGGACTCCTAAATGAACATTTAGTGTTTCTGTAACCGTCAGTGAGACTTCTGCATCATATATCTGCATCTGCATCATTTATATCACTAAATTATAAATCAGTAAATTTTTATCTATCACTTTTTTTTTACCATAACATTTTTATTTTTAGTTTCTTATTTGAATAACTATAGTGAATTGAAGCTTTTCTGGGTATGAATAGTTTTATGGATAACTATATATTCCTCTTTGTAGGTTGCCATATAAGGACATCCTACACACTGAACCTTTAACTGGTGAAGCCTGTAACTGTGAACTGAATTTTACCTTGCTGATGTGGCGCCATCATCATCTTTAAATCATCCATTGTTTGGTTGAAGCCAGGAAGTAGTTTGTATCTTTTAAGTGGATTTAGTTTTTGGTACTTTTTTAAAAGAACATCTCTTTAACTTGTACATTTTTCAGGGAATCTTTGTGTTTGTCCTTAATGAGCCAAATAAAAAAAGAAAATACTGGAAAATTTGTGCTATAACTCAGGATGTATCTGAGCTAGACTCATTTGTTCTGTGCTGATCGTGTGATGGACTGATGACTTGTCCAGGGTTGCAACTTAATGAAACTTTATTGCATGAAAAGAAAACCAATAAGGAAAAAAAGTGACACTTTAGTATAATGGAAGCCAATTTATTAGACAGCCTTAGTTCATATTGGGTACACATGGAAGTACTGTTTGTGCTTCAACACTCGCAAACATACAATCCCAATAAGTGAGACAGTTGTAGGACACACTAATATTTCAATATTATTTTTCTTTGATAAATAATCTTGATATAAACCAATAAATCTGACAAACCCTTTACAACAGCAAATTATAATTTAAAAAAAGAAACTCAAGCATTTGCATCACAGAAAACGCATTATAGTGCAATATACAACTTTGTTTGGCCAGGAGAGGCTGGGATGGGAGGAAATAAAAATAACGTGGATCTAGGTTGGGGTTTTTTTCTTTGCAAAGCCATTCACCATTGGAGGGTTTTACATTGCACCAGAGGAGGAAACAGACAAAGAAAATATAGATATTTTTCCCAGTTGACCACTAACAGCTACAGCTAAAACATCACAAACACGGTGGCTTCACGTTGGCATTTTAAAGGAAAAGTATCACTACTGCACAGTCAGAAAAATCACCATTCAACAGTAAGACGCTAAAACAGCAACATATGGCGTTTACACAACACTACTCAGTGCATGGCCCAATTAAACATTACAAACCAATGATAAGACTTAATCTGACAAGATACAATACTGAAATACAACTGGCCCTTTTTAATATTATTTATTAAATATCAGCAAGCAACGGCCTTTTCAACATTAAAACGTGAAGTCTTTCCAAGAATGGAAAAAGGTTGTTGCAAGAATATGCAGCAGGGCAGCCAGAGGAGGGAGGATTTTTTAGCTTTTACAGAACTTTTTTTTTTCCTCGTCTGCTCATTCAGTCGTTAAACCGAATACTTAAACCAGAAACTTGCTTTGAGTATCAAACTATAACAAACTGGAGAAATAAGAGGGTTGGAGGGCAGCAGCAACATGACGGTTAAACTTAAATGAAACCCATTAAGTCACCCAAATATACTTCTAAAATCCATTAATGTGGCATTGCTGCCCTCGTTTGTCCAGTTATGTGCTTGGCATGTCAAAATGGTAACATTTGCATCACAATATGCCTGAAAGAACATCTTTGGGAAGTTAGCTTAGCAAGCTAACTGCAAGGCAAAGCAGTGCCCATCTCTCAAGCTAATTACACACAACCTATGCTAACTAATATCTATTTAGTCTGAGAGTCTGTATAAGGTAGCAACTAAATGATTATAAATGCTTAAAAGCATGTTTTTCAACTTTTTGATACTCAAAACAAATGTTTCCAGTAGAGTATTCAACCTCAACATTTTAGGAAATAGCTAAATGCTAACTCCGCTGCGCTCAGTACACCCACACTTGATACAAACACAGAACAATTCACACAAGTCCAAGCATGCTACTGAATATTAACATCTCAAATGGCACGGTGGAGCTTCTCTTGAAGAAGTCTATGTGCACGGATATTGCATGATGACTGGTATATTTTACAATATAGACCTCTCGAAGTGCACATCCCCCCTCCACCTGCCTCCAGTAAAATTCACACCAAAGGAGGTTACCCAAAGGAGAAAACAAGAGAAAATGTCTATCTTTTACATACTCTAGCAGGGTTCAAAGCATACAACATGGCATTTTGTTTCTTTCCGTTTTAAATGGCCTTCTGCTCTGATATTTAATCCTTTTTAAATAAGTTTATTTAGTTGCATCCATTGTAAAACGTGAATACTTGGAACATTTTTATTATTTCATATAACTTTTTTTTTTATCATCTAAGATGTCTTTTTTTTTTTCTCAAGCAAGATGCATACACAATTAATGGATTGGGTTTGGTTGGGTAGGATATGGAGGTAATATGTGTGGGTGAGGGGCGATGAGGATATGATGAGAGAAATGTGATTGGAGGATTTTAGCTTGTCACTTCCTCATCTGGTTTGTTCATGGCCTTGAGCTGCTCCAGCAGGCTGGTGGGAGTGAAGATGTGGGTCGATCCTGGAGACACGCACATACATAAGACACACACACACACAAACATACAGTTAGATCTGCACACTGAGAAGGAAACAAATGTGTTAAAAATGTGTTTTCAGCTCATGTTATGAATGCCTACTGTAGATAATGATATAAGCCCAAAATAATGAAATCAATCAGTTAGTCAGCAGAATAGAAATGAATAATGTATCAAAGAGTTTTAAAAAGTAATGCTAAAGGTGGGAAGTACTTTTTATTCAAAGTTTGACCTTAGAAAGCCACAGTTTGTTGCACCAGAAGCATCTCAGTTAAAAAAAAAGGCCAAAACTGAGTTAAACCTGACAAAAGGTTGTTTTTCTCAAGAAAACCAGGGCAATAAGGGCTATGGTTGTTGGTTCTCTTTATAGGGTGATTTTGATCCAAATATGACATCATCAGAGGAGGAAAAACTGGAGATCTTTTGTTAAACCTGGCAGGGACTACCTGTACCAACATGCAGATGTAGATAAACTAGCTTCCACAACAGAGAATACAAAGAAAGAGACTGTTCTCTTGTATGAACATCTCTGCAGTCTTACATTGTCACATAGCAAATGTGCTATTGGATTCAAGTGTAAAATGTAATTGTACATTAAACCTAATTTATAGCTTGGTGTACTCTACAACCTTAGCTTAGAAAAGTTTGCTTATAGTGAAAATCAAGTCAAAATGCAATAATGTGAGACATAATATTAGATTTTTCTCACAAGAAAACATTTTCATTTTTTTAAATTATATTTACTCATTATGAATATATATATATATATAATGCCAGCAAATTTTCAGGATGTACTAAAATGTCTCAAACAAAAATAGTGGAACATTTTGAAGCCGTTCAGCAGCAAAGATGGAAATTTTGTCATCTGTGGTGGATAATTGAACCCACATTCAGTCTGGAGAAATGTTTCCTCATAAAGAACAAGATCAGACACAAATATGAACCTAAGACAGCATTAAATACAAATAAGACTCTGTAACAGATTCTGTTTTTGTGCTGGCAACAAATTCAATGCAAAACTTTATTTAAAACTTATATCTACCAAAATGTCTTGGTTTTGACATTTGATTGATAATATTTGTTATATTCTTAATAAAATGTGGGATTGAACGGATTCCATTTAATATTTGCATCCAAACTTTTGGGAAATGGGGTTGTACTTGGTAACCCTAATAGATAGTCACAGAGTTCCAGCTATCACTATGCATACATTTAAAAAGGACGAACAAAAAAGAATCAAAGGTTTGGTTATACCATATAAAACACATTTAACAGCTACCATCACAAGGTACTTAATGATTGTAATTTTGCACAGCATTTTTTTTAAAAGAGTAAAAAATAAGAAATAAAAATCACTTTATCTGTTGTTTTAGACTTTGTTTTCATCTTGATTTTTCCCACCCGAAGCACCATGTTCATCACATAAACGTAAGCTGGATTAGATTACATGCAGTTGAACATAAAGAAAGCACACAGCTTCCTATTTTATCGGTTTTGTTACTGTGTTTTGTTCATTTTTCTTTTTAAATTAAAAACATGCAAATAGTGCAAAACATTGCTTGGGGAAAAAAAGCTGAAGCTGATTCTCTACAAGGTTTTGGAAATCCAAAAGAAGAGCTAAGTCTATAATCTAATGTGAGTGAATGGAAATTTGAAACTCTAAAGCTAATGAGACAGGGATGAACAGCTGAAGACACATTTCAGACATTGTAAAACCTTGAACGGTGCTGATTGGAGTAAAGCAAACTTGTTGCCAACTTCACCAGATTTATGATGGACAACGGTCATCTTAAGTCCAGATCTTACAGGCAAACAGATGCTTTGATTTACTCCTCACACCTGTTCAACATCACTAACAGTATCAGACTTACACTGGTTTGTTTCTGTTGCAAAGCTGCATGTTTCCACCAATTTGGCGTGATCAGTTTCTTTACCTCATTGAAAGCTAAACCTGATCCTATGAGAGGCTGCCACAGGAAGTGAAAATGGCTTAAGAGAAAAAACCGAAGAGAAAGAGGCAAGCCCATCTAGAGTTGGGGAGTTATGGTGATGTGGGAGTCGGAAGTGTTGGGGATTGTGAGTAGGGGTTTAGTGTAGCTCAACAGACTGGCATCGCCTCCTTCTCTTCTGTTCCCTAAACACACAGCTTCGTGGGCCTTTTGTTTGCCACAGAAACAACACTGTGATCCTGATTTCCAACCTTGGAAATCATTAAAAATGACTGCATTAAGTAAAAACAGACTCGTTTTAGTAAGTGATGGCCATTTTGCTCGGGGAGTGTTGAATGTGGCAGTATGCAGGGGTTGCTTACTAGTATATAAAACGATATTGCTTTAGCAGGTTAGTCATGAATGAGATGGAGGCCCCACACATCTACCATCCCATGTCGTACGTATAGCAGGTGCAGCTTTAAATTGTTGTATGTAAATTTTGAAAGACACTGGATAAACAGGGGAGTTCAATTTGTAATCTTGATTTTTTTTTTTTTCTAAATTAGTTTTGAAATTTTGCAGGAATCTTAGTCAGTATAGGAAGGATTGAGGAGTTTTGGTACGTTTCTATGGCACCTCCAACTTTAAAGGTACAGTGTGTAAGAAATACTGACAACTAGTGGTGAAGATCAGCATAGAAATGGCTTCAGACATCCATCGAACAGAGCAGGTACTGCAGTTTTAAAGCTTAAAAAGAGTTTGTTGTCCATTCAGAGACACTATAGTAAAAATGGCGGCACAAATATGGCAGCTGCCGCATATAAGGACCTACAACACTTACATATAAAAGGCTCATTCTAAGAGAATGAAACTGTTATTTTAGTAAGGCGATTAGAAACACCTTTCTTAATGATATATCAAATGTTTTTTCATTGATCTTTAATTTTGTTACACACTGTACCTTTAAGCTCCTTAATCAAGGTGTAAAAAAGCACTTTTTTTTTTATACAACTCATATTTCAGAGATTAAGAAAAAAATTGACTTCTTTCACTTCTGTTTTTAAAGCTGCACATTCTAACTCCAAAAACTAACACTGTTCCTAAATCCCTGCAGATTTCATTAAATCAACAATTCATCCTGAGAGTAAGTATCCCCATTCCTTGTCCTAAAGAGGCTACTCTGAAAGTTTCATATACATGTAAATATTCATTTAAATAAGCTGTGTTCTTGCAATTATGAGATTAATAATAATTTTCCTAAAAGAAATGAAGAATTTCCTATAAAGTTGTCATCTGGCATGTATGACATCTTCATTTTTATAGGGTTGCTAAAGCATATCGGGTAGAGCGATGCTACATAGTCCAACTCTATCTACAGAGGTCTCATCAAGAGGCAGTGATACACAGGGCAAACTTTAGCTTGACTCCAATGGCTCCTTACTGTATTAGTTGTTTTCTGTCAAAATCATCCTCAAATTTGCCCTGCGTGTCACTGCTCTGACTATGATCAGGATAGTAACTGTATATTTATATTCAGCCACCTCTGCAGATGAGACAAGAGCCATGTGAGCATGTGATGGTGGGCTGAGTGGGCACAGTCAAAAGACTGGCGGGGTCCAAAAAAAAAGAAAAGAAAAAATAACACACAAACACACAAAGAAGAACAGAGCTTGAAAATCCAACACTAACTCAAGGACCTGTCCTGAAAGAAACCTGTTACAAATCAAGGTGAAGGTCTAAGAAAACTAGGAAAATAATCCAACAATAAAAACTGATAAAGATGCTGGGGTAGATTAAATCTGGAGTAGGCGTGAGACCGTCTCAGAGGGCCTTTGGGTGGCCATGGAGGTGTGATTTAATCCACCCAGCTGAGATGATGGGAGGAGGCAGCAAGGATGGCGTCACCACTTCCCCAGGCATGGCCGCCAATCAGCACAGACTGTGGATGGAGCACCTTTATGCTTTTCACCAAATAATACTACAAAAATTTTCCATTGCTCTGAATGGAATATTCTCATTTTGTTAATTATTTACAATTTTGTTGTATCGAATCAGTTTCGGATAAATATTCTGGAGTTGGAGCCTGATGGAGCAGTCCGTGCAATGAGGAAGGGTCGGGAATGTCCATCCCTGAGGGACACAGGGAGGAAGAGGAGGGTGGAGTTAACATAGCACAGTACTGAGTGTTCAAAGAAGAGGGAGGAACCAGGAGGAAGCCCTTGTGCTGTGAAGGTTCAGAAAGGGCTTCTTTGTGCGGCTGCCTTTACTTTTTTCTGTGAGATTTCTCTCCCTCCCTCCCAATCTGTCTCTGCCTCACTCGGCTGAGGCGTCTGCGTCCTCAAAGGACACCCTAGTGGACTCTCGGAAGTCGGGGTGCTGCAGGTCCGCTAAGAATTTGGATGGGGTGAGCAAGTGGGTGGAACCTGTGGAGGAACAGAGGTGGCTTCACCACTCGTCTCACAGCACATGCCACGCTCCTCCCCCACTCTCTCCAAAAACAAAAGGGTCAAAAACAAGCAAACCTGTCGCACAGAGCAAACACACAAAGACACACCCGTCCACTGATAGTTCACACAGATACACACAGTCGCCATGTTGCACAAAGAATAAAGAAAAACAGAAATAAACTTGGGACGCACAGACAGAAGAAGACATGGCGTGGCTGCAATTTAAAGACAACAATTGTTTGAAAGACAACAGCTGAAGCAGAGCACAACAAAACACTGACACTTTCCATTTATAACACAGGAACACTGACTGGCGAAGCTTGAAGACGTCAAATAAACAATACAGAGGGCCATAACATAAAGGATTAGAATATTACACATTGCACTCAGTAGGTGGGTTGTGTTATGGTCAATGGGTTTATGGGGTTTATGTTCTGACTGCTGTATTTTAGGATTCCTGTCTTTTGGGATCTTCATTTTGAGTTTTTGTTGGCTTTACTTCCTGTCTGATTTTGTGAAGAGCTCTTTGTGGATTTCTGTTGAGATGTGTTTGATTGTCCACTTATTTACTTACTCGCATCCTTAAGGGGGGAAAAAAATCATGAATTCATCTTCATAACAATAATAATAACAATAACTTTACTTATATCCACCATTCAATCAGTAGCCATGTAATAATCTTCAAAACACCAATAATTGTTATTTATCATTATTGGAAAGTAATTGAAAATTTCAAAACCAAACAGTTTTGGGAAACAAATGTATTTAAAGCCACATTCCCTCCATTTTTGAGGCTTAGAAGAACTAACATCCCCATGCGTCTTTTACTTTTTGGACTGAATTTAAATTTCAAACATGGTTCTTTTACATATTTTACAAGAAAATATTTCAAAAGCTGCAACACAGGCAGAAAAATAGGCTAGCTACACATGATGTGAGTTTGCTAACGCTCTAATACTGGGAAGCTAGCTGACATTAGCCTGCAGCGTCTGTTACAGATTTAAGCCTCAGATCTCACAATTTTTGGTGTATGACATGACAACTTTGTTGTGTTTTATAAAGTGAATAAAGTTGTTTGAATAGTAAATGACAATGCAGCCTTGGTTGTGCTTCTTATGCTAGCTTGCTCCGCACCTGTTCTGAGTTTAGCTGATCAAGACACTGTCCTGTTCCTGCCATCCACACCTGGCTGTAATTAGTCATCACACCAGCAATTCCTGTTGTGTTTCATAGGCTGCTCTTCAGATTATTTAGATTGTGAGTTTTAAGACATTATTGGATATTTTTGGCCTAGCAACTTTTTTTCTACTTACTACTGTATTTTATGTCATTGTGATTTGATGTTTTGTCCCTGCCAAGTCCAGTCCAGACCAGACCATTCTTAACTCTGCTCTGCACTTTAGGGTTTTTGTTCCTGGACTTGTGGGGCCTGTACGACGAAGCCGGATTTTCTCTTATCGAGGTAACTTCAGGGTTAACCCTGGGTTTTTCGTCCTATGACGCTGGTTCACTTCTGATCGGGTTCTATCTCCCCGGTAACTTATGCTGAACGCCTAACCTGGTCTGGACCAGGTTAAGTTCTGGATAAGAGATCTCCGACTATGAAAGCATCACTCCCTGACCAATCAGCACTCTTGGAAAATGAACTGCCCATTTTTAGAAGATCCTGTCGATGCCGGTGCGCAGATCGTGAGAGGAGTTCTTAGAAGAGAGAGAATATTCAGAGATGGTGCAACCCTTTTGATTTGCCACATGACACTTTATATGAAAGATGTAGGTTTTCCTCTGCTGGACTCCGTTACATCTGTCAGCTGTTAGAGCCGTACATCACTAATGTAACGCATCGCAGCCGGACACCGACAACACCACAGATGCTCTTCATCACACTGAGCTTTTATTAATGTTAGACTAATTGAATTAATTTTGATATAGACCAACGCCTCACCTCGAGTGAAATAACATTAGTGCTGTACTGATGTAGCTGAAAAGCTTATTTTTTGTGGCCGAATTATGCTCACGGTCCCACTCAGTAAAACGTCATTCATTTATTTATTCATTCATTCATTCACTGGTAGTTTGATGCACACCGTTGGCGACACTGAAAACGTATGCAAAAACATGTCATGTAATACCCGCTTTTCCCCTGTGGGCTGCACAAATATTAAATGAAATTCCATTCATTCATGAAAGAGTGTGGCAGCATAGAATCTCGTCAATGGCCGGTTTAGATTATATATTTGTATTTGTTCTTTACTTGTTCCGATCGTCTTGCGCTGCGGGGTTGCATCTGAAATAATGTGATTAAGAGGTCACACATGTAGAAAACATGAATTTATGGAGCGCACACCCATCCATGCCGGCATGGTGAAGGGTTACAACACGTTTAGCCTAAAATATCCATATGCACAGTATGAGAAGCAAATATACTGAGGAAGCGCTGTAGTGTGATGAACACTAAATGATCAGAGTCCGATATTGTTCCATGATTGTACAATCGCACGGACTTGCTGCGCATTGACAGCCAGCATTAATTCCTGGCTTTTGCTGCGGCGACTGTGTTGCCGCAGCATAAATGGAGCCATTTATTATCATTCCTGAATCATAATGTCGTGTTATCATTCAGGAATGATGATCCTGAATTCTACATATTTCTTAAGTATCATCGTCTGCTCCTCCATGGTGAAATATGTCGCTCTCTGTTTCTCCATGTCTGCGATTGGTCAGATGCTTCCAACGCCGCCTCTTTTATGTGAGCGCGCACTGATTAAGATTGGAAAACCCTGGGTTGAGTTACCGAGTTGATAACCAGCTTCATAGTACCGTTTATCAAGACCGCAGATGTCTGGTTAAGTCAACCCAGGTAACAGAGAGAAATCCCGGGCATGTTAATCCGGCTTCGTCGTACAGGCCCCTGGTCAAGGAAATCTAGTTTATTTTTCCCTTCATATGCCTATGCGTCCCATGTAGGACAGGTTGGAAAAATATCTGAAGGCAGACCTTCATCTAAACTTCTAAACTGCTTCAATGTCATCGTTGTAAAGATGCTGTAATCATAATGGATCATAGTTTGCCAACCAGACCGAAGCTAGACAGTAATCTCTTTCTTTTGTAATATTAAGATATTAGTTCTATAATTCAGGAACTCTTAGCTACTACACACTCACAATCTAGCACAATACAAAGCATGATGGGATTTCATTTCACTCTTACCGGTATACAGTAAGGTTCGGTCTACCCTGACTTTATGCTCTAAGGTTGGACTGTTTACAGTCCTCTCAGCACACTCCCATCGTTGTTATTTAACTGTGTCCTAGTTCAGATGCTTCAGAGGATCCGAAGGTCAGACCAAATACTTCAAAAGAAGTGACTCCTGGATTAGGACACAGATTTTCCCTTCAGCTTCCTTCATCCTTACTCAGAGACACAGCCACTCTGTCTTTGAAGGATAACTTCTTTTTTTTTTTTCAACCTGGACCTTATTTCTAGGAGTTTATACGTGCATTTACATACTGGTCAAGTTTCTGCATCACTTTGAGTCCTTAGGAAGATATAACGCTGAGTCGCCCTTCGGTATACATCCTGTAAAATGGTGAAACCGGAACAGCCTCTGTACAAGACATTATCTGCAGCAAAACTTCTTGATTTCATCAATACTTTAAAGGCCCTGTACCTGATTTTATTTTAATCTCTTTCAGAGAAACACTTTCTACACGGTATAATCTGTGTTAATAGAGGTAATTTCATAAAAATAAAGCACTCATTGATTGTGTAAAAGCATGAATCCAGACCTTTTTAGTTTAGGTTAAGGATGGCGTGATGCTCTCCTCATGCCAATGCGGTTCGTTCTACATAAGTTTCGGTTTCCTATCAGCCACTCACAGCGTTTTCTAACGAGAAGCGCCCGCCTCTCTCGCGTGCACGGCAGCACTTGTAAACAGAATCGCATGGCGTCTACCGAAGGGAAAGTGGCGATACCGCAGCAAAACAGCCTGAAAGCATAAAAACTGAGGAGGAGAGAGGCTTGAAAAGCAGGAGAGACCAAAGAAGTTCATGTAAATCTCGATGGATTGTACTGAAGGTAGAGAGCAGCTGGACGCCTCGGACTGAATGTGGACTGGAAGTCCACCTGAACAGGTATTTTTTTCAATAACTTTCTTCTCAGTAACATTTACGTCCTCGGGTGCCGGCGCTTCCTCTGCTGGTCTACCGTATATAACAGTGATATTTACAACGTAACACGACGAAGCTTTACATCAGTGCTTCTCGAAGTGGCCGCTAGAAACTTTATCAGGCTGTCATGTTGTAATGTCGCCTATAACATCATAACTCGTCATAACTGTGCATCTGTGTACATAACTGTAGTTACGGTAAACAACCGGTTATGATAGAAAATGTCATTTAGCTGATCCGCAGCCATTTACTGCAACTAAAACAGTAATTTCACTGGAAGATGTTTTCTCTGGAGAGTTTCTTTGTGCACGAGTATGAAATTTGCACGTTATTTCGTGCATGTTGAGTTGGAGGAGAGAAAAACAAGAGTAGGAGCATTTCTCACTGGGAGAAACAGTTAGGGGCGGGGCTTACAGTTCAAACTACACTCTTCACCTCGCTCACGGTTCGCAAATGTGCAAAATCAGGTATAGTGCCTTTAAGTAGAATGAACGAACGAATGAGTATTATTGTCCTGTGAGTTCAGAGTTTCGCAAATTGTGTTTTTGTTGTCTGGGTAGCGAGCTGCTCTTCTCAGCTTTACTACGGAAGCGCGCATCGTGAATGGGCGACTCAACGTGATATCTTCCGAAGGACTCAAAGTGATGCAGAAACTTTACCGTGAGTAAATGCACGTATATAGGAAATAAGGTCCAGGTTGGAAAAATAAGAAAGTTATCCTTTAAGGCCGGCTGTGTCTCTGAGTGCCCACTTTCACAGGTGGCTCACCTGCGCCCGGTAGCACCTTATGTTGCACCACTCACCAATGATGGCTTCCCACTTCCCATTAGCCTGTGTGACTTCGTAGGCACAGCGCATCTCGCTGAAGGACACGCCACCGATGACAAAGACCATGACCCGTGGACCGGTGCGATACTCTCCAGGTGTCTTGTTCTTGTGCCAGTGTCCATACCGAGCACTGCCAGAAAGGAAAACAAGGTTGTGACAAAAATGTATCAGGGATAAAGAAATGAGATTAACACTCGTGTTTGTCTCTTCCAGGGATGTGAAATCGGACCAGTCCTCAGATCCTTCGATCGCGGTCAGTGTCAAACTGTCAAGCTTGCCCAAGTTTTGGTTGTAAAACTATAGACAGTGTTAAAGGCAGAAATTCATGTTGCAAGTAGTCTATATGTCTTTAAAAGAAAAAGAACTCCTACTTTTGTTGATTTTTCTGAGATATCTCCATTATCCCATGATTCTAAAGTAGATGAATTGAATAAGTCTATACAGTATAAGTATGTACAGTACAGTCGTCCTCAAAATTAATCGTACCCTCCAATTAAAGATGGGAAAAAAATCAGCTGTCAGTGAAATAAGTTGAAATTGACAAAAGTAGTAATAAATAAAAATTCTATGAAATTCGTGACATTGATTTTGAATTGTGGTTGAAAAGAAATAAAAAAAACAACAATATTTTGGTCCACTGTTCATGAGCAGGGTGCTCTATTTGGTCTGGGACAGTTTTGTGTGTTCTCTTTTTTTTTTTTTACTGCAATTCAAAAGCAATATTTTATTTCACTAAATTATATTTTTGCAAATTTTTATTTATTATTAGTTTCTTTAGTTTCTTGCTATTTGAATTACAATTGTGAATTTAGCCTTTTTTTCAATAGAAGGGTATGAATAATTTGGAGGACGACTGTACACTTTCTGGACAAAAAACATTATTTACGCTTTACTGTTTACGTACTTCCATACGTGACTTACTGTATAGAGATATGGGGCAATGCTTATAAAACCAACACAGTTCTCATTTTCAAATGACAAAAAAGAGCTATAAGACTTTTAAATCAAACTATATGCAACCAACATTTTGTTTATTATTTCAAAAACCTTTAAATTTTATGATTTTGTTTAAAGGGATATTGTGTAAGTTCTCCTGTGTTTTATTCACAAAAACTGATTATTTGGTTCAAAAGTGTTTTGTCATTAATCAGTAATCACTCCCATCACCAAACTGAAGTGCTCCTCTAAGTTCTAAATTTGCCGTTCATATCATTCATTTACACATCGAGCGGGGCGGCTCGGTGGAGGCTGCCATGTCGTATCGCCATGTTTTTGCGTTCTGGAGAAGCCTGACAGTCGGAAAACACAGAAACTCACCGGACACACCGGAGTTTTCAGCTCAGTTCGAGGTAATGCCTTTGAAAAGTCACCGCGCTGCAGTGGGGAGAAGCTAGCGTCTAACTGATGCTGGGTTCACGTGCAGTCGGGCAGACGGCCGTTGGTAACAAACCAGATGTCATTTTAATCAATAAAGCCGAGCGAAAGACGGTAAAACATGGGTCAGGGAAAACAATACGACATCGCCATGACAACCGAACAGATGTGGACTGATGTCACTGTAACTGACGGACCACGTCTTCACATAGAGGCCGGTGATAACTTTAAATGCAGCGGCTGTCGTCGGTCTGCCCGGTTTCACGCGAATGCAGCATGAAAAGTACGAGGGAGCTGCTCCCGATTACACAGTGTCCCTTTAATTTAAAGGGGGCAACTAGATTTGATTTCCAGCATCCGGAGATTTGGACACAAACATCAAAACAAATAGCAATCGCCAGGTAATGTAGATACTTTTGTTCATTTCTCCTTTCTAGTATTCTGTAACACACTCGTTGAGACTGTCCGAGCCTTTCAGTGCGGAAAAAACACGTTTTTAGGGCGAACTTAGCCAGTTGCTTGGCTGCTGCTAGACTGCCTGCCCAGCTAAATACTGGAGCTATCTTGAAAATTTCTTTTTACATCACTCACATATATGAAAGGACATATAAAAACAGACCCCCCAAAAAGCTAAATTCCCCTTTAAATTGGCACAAATCATGTTTAAAGCACAAAATAATTTACTTTGCTGCTGTACTCAGAAGCTGATTGAAGTCTGAGGGGAAAAGATTGTTAAATAAAAACGAGATAATTACAAACGTAAAGCGGAGATGTGTTTGTGTTCGGTGTAAATTTATGGAATAGTTTTGACAATGATCTAAAGAGATGTAGCTCACTGTCTTCATTTAAAATCACGTTTAAAATTGAAAGTATCAGATGAATATGAAAATCAACCATGAAAGCTGAAACAATGAAAATACTGAATTCTTTAGTTACATTTGCTCAGAAATTATTAAACTTTCTCCTGTTTTTTTTTTTCTTTTTTTTTTTTTTTTTTTTTATAGATGAGTGTTTTGTTTGTTTTTCCTTTCATTTTTATGTACTTGAAAGCCTACACTCTAACCAGAGGTGTCAAAAATAGGGTAGAAGTAGAAAGTAGAAACCCTGTCCGGCAGTTTTTCCAACCAATCACTGAACCAGCTGGGTTTAATTAGCTCCTCTCCCAGGTGCTCGTTAGTGAAAACAGCTGTTCTAAATGAACTGGTAGATCCAAAAACATGGCAGGATTTGTACTTGAAAACTACTTTTACTTCAATTTTGACACCTCTGACTGTGACTTAGTTTCTTGTTCTTGCTAATCAAACAATAAACAAGTAATATAAGACTTAGTGAGTGCGTTGCACTGTACATTTATAGCTCATTGATCTGCCAGTCATCAGTAACTCCTCCTTACTCAGGTATTGATCCAACAAACTCATCTCCCTTCCCAAATTACAATTGATCCAATACCACCATTTCAGTCTTTTTAATTCAAAACGCCAGCTTGTGACGCTGTGTGCAGACGTGTCCGTGTGTCTGCTTACCTGACTGCAGTGGTGCTGAAGGAGGCAGAGGAGCGGGTGGAGATATAAGGGTAGTGCTTGGTGTCCAGCTTGTCATCAATAGCGTCCTGCAGGAAGAAAAAGTAAACAACAAAACACACGTGTGCTGGAAGAGGGGCTTCGGAGTCATGTCCCATCTCTTAGCAACCATGCATGACGTCCGCTGGAGAATTAGCTTCACAAATAAGGGGCTAAATTTAGCTGCTAAAAGCTATGCTGATGTTTGACTGAAGCTGTTGTGGAGGGACATGTTAAATTATTCAACAGCATATTTATGGCACCCAGGTTAGTTTGGCTGAAGGGGGAAAAATATAGAAAATTTCAGAATCTTATTTGAGTCCTGTGGAGCCAAATAAACAAACCTCCATGATGTCCTTGACCAGCGGTGTCCAGCGGGACAGCTGATAGGTCTGCTCGCTCACACGCTCCTTCCTGTCCAACTTCTTCCCCCTGCGGAGGGTGGACTGATGAAGGATAGAGGAGTTTGGGAGGTGAAAAAGAGCAAAGTGAGCAAACGGATCACGTGGGTGGAGCGACAACAACAGGACACCCTGTTTATGTTTTATGTGAAGGTGAGACAGTAGAAGGTTACGGCGGAAAAACAGACGCAGTCTATGTCAATGTGACAGATTACATATCTCACACAAGCTGCTTACCATTCCTCCGAGGTAAGAAAACTACCCAAACCATCTCTGCAAATGAGTATTTATCTAAAGTATCCAGAGAGGATGAGTTACAACTGATGTAGAGGTGAGAAGGCTGAGAAAGCACATCAGATGGAAGCATAAAGAAAACAATAATCTTACATCTGTGACGATGGGGACACCAAGGTGAGCCATGTTGGTGATGATCTCGCTGTCCTCAGGAGGAATCTGAGCGTGCTGGATCAGCTTGTTCAGGTTCTCCTCCGTGATGCCTGAAAGCCCCCCCACACAGATATACTGTATTATATCTTCAGTTCATGAGCATCTGTTTCTATTTACAGTCGTCCTCAAAATTATTCATACCCTCCAATTAAAGAAGGGAAAAAAATCAGCTGTTAGTGAAATAAGTTGAAATTGACAAAAGTAATAAATAAAAATTCTATGAAAATCACTACACTGATTTTGAATTGTAGTTTGAAAGAAATTAAAAACAAACGCACAAAAAAATAAAACAAGTAAACAAGCATGATGGGGCTCAGAAGTTAAAATTTTATTGAGCAACATGTTGAGGCAATCACATCTTTCCTCTCATGTTCAGAAAGACATCTACACCTGTTGAGGTATTTTGGACCACTGTTCATGGGAAAAGTGCTCGGATATGTCTGGGAAAATTTTGTTTATTTATTTTTTTCAAATATTATTTCATTTACAACTCAAAAGCAATGTCTTATTTCACTAAATTATAATTTTGTAAATTTTTATTTATTATTAGGTTCTTTAGTTTCTTGTTATATGAATTACTATTGTGAATTTAGCCTTTTCTTCAATTGAAGGGTATGAATAATTTTGAGGACATCCGTATATTTAATGTGTCCATGAGAGATGAGGGGTTATTTAGTTGTTTATGGGCAAAAAGTTTCATTTTTCTGTGGTATTCCACTCTGAATTTAATCATTTCACTTTTCTAACTTCAAACTGTGAGACAGAGCTTTTTATTTGGCCTACCAGCTCTGCGCTGTGGTTATATTTTCTTAAACTGACCTAATGCTTGCAGACTAATGCCTTGACATTCTTTAGTTTTTCATTTAACTAACACGCATCAGTCTTTGGATTTAAAAACTGTATAAAACATCCGCTGAAGTGACACCAACTGTAAGAAAAATTTTTAAATAGTGATGACAAAAAAAGTAGCTTGATTTTGTTTAGTCATCTGCAGTCTGCTGCTCACCGTTCTTGAGGAAGATGTACAGCAGGATGATGCGGATCTTGTCATATGTGCTGACATTGGCATCCAGTAGGATTGGCACGATGGCTCTCATGGGATCCTTAATCTTCTCTCCCTCAGCGTCTGTGCCCATAGCCAAATCCTGCAACAGAAAACTCAAGTCTCATATAAAGATAAATGTTGAAATTGCTCCAAAAGTCTCATTTCATCTTTACAAAAACACATTTCAAGTGTCATCCTTTAGCTTTCCTCCCTCTTCAGTTGCTTTCATTTGTCTTGTCTCCTCTTTTCTCCTCATATTTTTCTGTCCTCGCGTTTCCTTTTCCCCCTCCTGCTCACCTGTTCCACACGGCACAGCTTGTCTACGGTTCCTTGGTAATGTTTCATACAGTCCTCAGCCAGCTGCAGGTGAGTGGAGTACTGGAAAAAAGACAAAACATACATGATAAGCATGCAGACTCACGCACACGCAAAGACACGTTATATGCAAACGTGCACGCACCTTGCTGAGCTCCTTCTGGTACTGAGGCATCTTCTTCAGCATCTGGGACAGGTCCCTCATCGTGGTCTGTTGAAACAGAGGAAATAATGTTAGATTACACAATTCTCCTCCCTGAAAGGTCCAACAGCAATAATAGTGTCAGGTGATAAAAGTCCTAAAATCTGATGGATTTTGTTGAGTAAAAACTTTTAAAAAGTTCATTTTCTTCTGGACAAGTCAGATTTGGTCATAATCAAAAGCAGATATGATTTTGTCTTGAAAATTAGGGCATGAACTCAGGAACACTTTGAGAAATCATTGTCTGAACTACTGATGTCTATCGTTATGATTTTATCAATACCAATATCGATACTTCTTATCAATAAAATATTGGCAATATTGATACTGTAACAAAATTTAGAGTAAACAATAAAGACATTACAAGATTTTAAACGATCCAGTGGTGGAGAGCATCATTCAGACGGTGTTGAAGAGACCTGGATGTAAAGTTGGTGAAGGAAAAGCTCCGAGAATAAGGGAAGTATGTCTGTCTTACTCCATCACCATGGTTACGTGACAGTGATATGATTACGCGATGCTTAGGTAGACATTCAAAAAGTATCAATAACAGTAGTTTGTCCAGAATCTTAGCGGTACCCCGGTATCATGAAGATTAGGAACTGGTACCAGGCCATACTGGTACATCCCTAGTCTGAACACAGTTTGTTTTAGCGTCCCCACATGCAGCCATACATACTGTACAACCGCACGATCCAACATGAGGCACACCTGTGCAATAATCATGCTGCCTAATCAGCATCTTGATATGCTACACCTGTAAGGTGGGGTGGATTATCTCGGCAGAGGAGAAACGCTCACTATCGCAGATTTAGACAGATTTGTGAACAATATTTGAGAGAAATGGTTATTTTGTGTGATCCTAATCCAGCATTTATCTAGTGAATTATACTCAAGCACATATTCTAAAATTCCTGCACAATGTGGATGTTTTTTTTCTTTTTTTGCTGACTTCTATCATTTAAAAAAAAAAACTACCTCTTTAATTCTCTTCTTATCATGTTACTAATTTGATGCCAGTTAAGTTAACTCATATAAACATTTGACCCTTTGCAGCTACTTTTGAACTGGGATTGTAAACAAACTCTCTCCTCACTCTCTTGCCAAAAAGACACAACACACATATGTGATTTATAAATGATATGAATCTAAATCTGCATGAACTAGATTAAGGTCTTTTTCATCAGGTTTCTCTTCACCTTCTCTCCGGTGTTCATCCTCTTGCTAGCAGAGAAGTCCTTAAGCTGACGTGTCACTTCCCTGACGACAAAACAAAGGAAATGAGTATCACAAATGACTGGGTATGATCAGACTGAGCGAATGTATATATTCAACAAAGAAAGCAATACTCACTGGGACACCTCAGCTATGTGTTTGTGTCGCAGGCTCACCCACAGGTCATCGTCTTCATGAAGAAGGACCTCCTTTGCACGGGAGTCTCCGATGCCACTGGTCTCATATCTGTGAAACAATAAGCTATTTTAGCTCATGACATATTCGTTTAGGCTGAATTTAGTTATGGAAACTGATGTGATTCAAACATGGCTTGTTTTCAGTTTTGCGTTGTCCTTACGTGTAGACATCATTTTCGATGGGTAGCAGGTCATAGCCCATGGCCTGGAAGGTGAGCTCATGTAGGACTGGTGACACAGGGTCAAAGGCCCGGTCCAAGATGATGAGCTGCGAGCGAGCCTTATCTGGACCCTGCAGTGGAGGAGATGCATGGGTTAGGATTCAAATAAAAAAAAAAAGGTTTAATGTAAACATGCTAAACTAGACAGATTAATAAAAAAAATAAAAATCAAAGAAGTGAATGAGGACATAAACATTATTAGATAGAAGTCACACACAGTTCACAGTGTGATGTGGGTGAGGGGTTTATTAGACCACCTACCTCCCCCATGGTGGGATCATCAGCCTTGTAGGCATCCAGTTTGTCCTGAACCAGCTGGGCCAGGGTGGCGTTGTCTTTATACTCTCTGGACAAAGAGGAAGGGACAGAAATGTGAGGAAGACACTAATTAAGCAAGGAAAGACATTTAAACAAGCACAGTGAGGAAAAAACAAAAACACTTGGTTACACACCGTCACATAAAACACTGAAATTCAGAAGTCCATGAATGTTAATCATTAGATGACAGCTTTGTGAAATTACTTCTCTGATGTGAGTGTTTATCAGTTTACTACTTCAACGCTGTCATATCACATTTACATATAGTTTCCGAGACCGCATTACTTTCTAATAAAAAAGAAAAAATTTGCTCAATCTTTTTTTGTTGTTGTTGTTGTTTTTTTTTTTTTCCATCTCTAAAATAAGTTCAAATTTTTCCCGGGGGGGGGGGGGGGGGGGAAAAAAATATGAGCATTGCTCTGATGATGATATGTCTCTGTTTGTGTACATGCCTTGTACCACTGATGCGCAACAAAAATAAATTATAAAAAAAAAAAAAAAAAAACTTTGCTTAAAGCCATGTTGTAAACAACCTATTACATGTGTTCTTCCCCTGATGGATACATATTGCTCTGCAATGATTTTGACATATCACATGATAATAAACGGTAAATACGCTACGAGTCAAAACTTTTAGAACACCACTATCTCTTCAGTTTTTTTGGTAAGATAGATGGGGTTGTAGTAATAAAGAAAAGTTGGGAGAGCTCTGGGAAATGGAGGCACCTTTTTTAAAGGTTTGATCAGCAGATGTAAAAGCAGAACAGGTTAAAATTGTTGAGTCATTTTTCTGCCAGAATACAGTAGGACTGTTTGTATAATTCTGAAATGGACATTATTTTTCACTGCAAGGAAACCTTGTTCTTTTTTAATGTCTGGCAGCTCATCATTTACCTTTTGTGTCACTATTGGGCAAAACTGCTTGAATTCCAACAACAAAATGAAAAATATAGGGTGTTCTAAAACCTTTGACCGGTAGTGTACATGGAAATGATTTATTTTCAAACATTTTGTTAAAGGGCCCAACTAAGACTTCAGATCAAAAAAACTAGACTTAAATCTTATTTTTTTCCTTGGGTCGGACTTTAAATGGCAAAGAAACTCACCTTTAAGACTGATAGCATTTTCAAAACTCAATAAACCTTTATTTAAACAGGTCGTCCCATTGAGACATGCAGTCTTAGATGGACCTGGCAGGGATGGGAGTCAACAAGTCTTTTCCATGTCATGTATTTGTTCTGCCCAGCCACTGAACCAGGTGAGTCCAATCAGCACAGTTTTATTCATTGGGCTGATTGGACTCACCTGGTTCAAAGGCTGGACATGGAAAAGACTTGTTGACTCCACAATTCCCACCTCTGAGACCTGGTAACCAAACACGCATGCACTGTAAATTGAATTTTGGCATTTGTGTTGTTCCAATGTATTATTTTTATGTCAAATTAACAAGCCTCTGGTATGAAACAAATCTTGTACACATAAAAAATGTTTCATTATGCTCCATATTTTAAGGCAGCCCTTTAACTGATATTTTTAAGTTAAACATTTTACAGTGGGTCTTTGTATATTTGGCTTTATAAGGAGGATGTCAAAAAACGTATACATTTTTGGATTTATGATAATTGGGTTCCTACTGAGTATGCATTTACCTGATTTATCTGCAAAATTGTAAGCTCATGGTTGCTGTTGGCAGGCTTCCTGAGGCATTTTGCCATGTTGTCAACACTCAGACTAATGCCATTTGTGAGCAGAATCGAAAACTGGAGGTCATTCTAACTCAGAGTGGCAAGCAGGAGGAGGTTCTGGACTTGCTACGCAAGGTGGGCGTCAACGTGGAGAAGTTGACAAGCGGTTTTGATGGACGTTGATGGGAAATGACCAAAATTGGGCTGTTTGGAATTGCTATTGAGACCTATGGAAACTGAAGGCAGGCAGAAAACAGGTGCCTGCCTGACCCAAACAGTCCTACTCATCTAATCTGACTCCCTGGAAGCTGGCCTTGGCCGGCTATCTGCAATCCTCCCCTGGAGAAACCACCGAAGTGGAAGCTCTGCAACCACTATGCATCTGCTAACATGGAAGCGCGTGCCATGCATACGCTGCTTCCTTAAGTCCTCCCGGTTCCAGTATGTTATGTTATGTTATGTTGTTTTGTCTGTCTGATCTTGGACCGGTTGTACTGAAAACAATTTCGTTGTACTGGGACACTGGTTACAATGACAATAAAGGCATTCTGATTCTGATTGTGTGCTCTTTGTTTGTTCTTACTTCCTTTTCCATCAGTCAGCTGTCAGCTCTTGCGTCTTGATTGGCTGTTGTTCTGGGAAAGTACACATGATTTCCCAATGAGAGCAGCGTTTTTGATTTTGAACAGCTGTGAACACAGAGCGTATTCGGGTCTTCTCGGAACACCACACACACCGGGATTTCTAGCCGCAAATATTAAACATGTTGATTATCTACGATTTCCTCTTCCAAGCAGATCGGACCGGACTAAATCATTCTTAACTCACATCATACCATGGAAAGATGAGATACGATGTTTTTTGCAAACATCCAACAATCGGACCTTTGCTGGCTTTGATCGTAAGGGGAAGATAGGGAAATAAATTGGGCTGAATATCCTGTAGTGTGTACCTGCCTTTATCTGCCTGTGTACCTGGTTTTAATGTTTTATGTTTTTATATGGTGTCTTTGTGCACTTTGATGAGGTGCTTTCAAATAAAATGTATTGTGATGATGATGATGATGATGGGAATAAATTGCATGATGGGAAAAAAATGCTGTAAGAATAATAGTTGTAGTCTTGTAAATTGTGACCCTGCAAGATTCCCAGTCTTTGTAAAATCTCAGTTGGAGACTAGGCTTGAGTTAGTGCGAGATGGTAGTCTTTCAAGAGTTTTTTCCAAAAAGTCCGCTGATGTGAGGGAGGCATAAGATGACTACAAGGAAACAAATATCCACTATCATTTCAAACAACTGATGAGGCTGGATCCAATTTTCCTCGCAGTCACTCACCAGCAGCTGTGTGTTGTTAGGTCATTAACATATGATTGGTGGAGGCTGCTCTCTTACAACATTGATAAACTCTCACCTTCTTCATCATTGACACTGCTGATTTTTTTTTTTTTATCATGGAGAGTGTGGGATTTTTCTTGAGGTATGTGGGTAGCTTGTGCTGAAATTGCTGCACCAAGTTAATTATTGAGAAACTTTGTATGAGGAACTTAACCTTTGCTCTCCCATCTTCCCTTAATGGTTTTAGAGTTTCCATTTTTACCTTGTTGGTTGTGGCAACATGTGGCTACCCCCAGAAAGGTAAGCTGCTGTGTACTGTGGTAAAACTTTGTGTTCAGTTGATTTTTGATCTATTAAACCTGTCCTTGTCTACATGGTTTCAATCCACAGGCCAGAGCAGCAGTGGTGCAGCTGCTGCAACTAACTATGCCTCTTACCAGGGAGGAGGCCCTAGCTCTGCTGGTGCACCCTACAGTGCTGTTGGGGGTGGTGTCTCTGTACCCACACTTGTGCAAGATGGTGGATATCAGCCTGCCCTGGTTACTTCAGGGGTTGGCAGCTTTGGTTCAGCAGCAGTAGGTGTGCAAGCTGCTGGAGGGTCCCCAGTGGCTGCACCTGGTCAAGAAAGTGCCTTGACTCTTGGCCTGCCAGGGATGGCATATGCTGCCAGTCCTTCCCTGTATGTGCCAGTGGACTCCAATGCTGAAACCCAAAACGAACCAGGTCAGTGAGCAATGCATGGTTGTGATGGCTGGCATGATTGCTGGTACATTCCTAAATGTGTATTAACCCTGACTTTCTCCAAAGCCACCCAGTGGACTGTTCCTACCACATCCTTTTCTGAAGCTGGCTCACCTGAAATCCCGGACCTCGGCAGCATTCTCCCTCCACCTGTTTCTCCACCACGTGGACCCACACTCACATCTGGAGAGCTCTCCAGGGTGGAAAAGGAAGCTGAACTGGGGAGCTACCGGCAGCAGACGGAGGACTTTGGCTACCCAGCTGAGGTTACAGGGTCTGGAGTGGGGTTTGGCCAGGGGTTGGGGACTGTCCTTGTGCCAGGCATTGCACTGGGTGGGGCTGGACAAGGTGGCTTCCGCCCTGTGTATCCTGGCAACTTGGACTGGCTGTTCCTCTATGGCATGTACCCCAAAGGCCTCTACAGCACCTTCAGCCAACACCACGAGGCAGGCAAAGACTACTCTCAGGCTATCCACTACTTGAAGGAGCATGTTACTGAAGGTGACGGTTCTGGTCAGCAGAAGAAGTTTGCCCCAGCTCTCTACTAGAGCTCTCCAGGCAGCTTGAAGGCTCTGTGGCAACACTTGGTTTTGTTTTTAAATCCAATAAAATTGTCCAAATGGAGTGGGTGAACTTTATTCTTGCACTAAATTGACTTCTGACTTGGGCAGAAAAGTCAAGCTTTCCTATATTTGGTCAGATACCTGTGGAACTGTTATTGTAACTCAGACCCCAGTAATTTCATCCACTTGGAGGCCCAGCTGAGTTTCCTAAAATCCAGACTGGGGATGGTATAACCTAAGCTTCAGGAAGACACCCACATACAGACTCCAAACAAATGGGCCACTGTGAAAGGAGCCAGGCTAAAGGCTGTGACATACTCCATGAGAACTTTCTTGTTCTTGGGGCCACAAGAACAAAATGGCATTTTGTTGTCATGGACATGCTTCTTGGGAGTATGAAATGACAACTTTTTTTTCATGGGCAAGAACAAAGTTCTTGCTTCTCATGGAGAATGTGTGACACAAGCTTAAGTTATAGCAGTAATGGCTTGTAAATGGCTGCCTTTTGGAGTGAGTGCAATGTTAGGGAAAGGCTTTGAGCTTTTTTACCTGAGTGTTACAGAATAAAGAATTTTATAAAACTAAGCATCTTCAAACTAGCTTGGAGTTCCACAGGAATCTGTGCTTGGACCATCACTTTTGCTTTATAAATAACACTTGTACATATGACTTGAGATGAATTAAATGGGAAACCGAAAGGGGGGGGCGGGGGGGGGGGGCCCGGGGGTTTGGGGTTGGGGGGGAAAATGGAGGGGGGAGGGGAGAGGGGGGGGGTTGAGTGGAGTAGGAGGGGGGGGGGGGGCTCTACCTTATGGGAGAGAAGGGGAGGGAGTGGGGGGGGTGGGGTGGGGGGGGGGGGGGGTAGGGGGGGGGTGGGGTTTGTAGGGGGGGGGGGGCGGCGGGCGGGGGGTGTGGGGGGGGGGGGGGGGGCGGATATTTGCCATTGTCTCATATTAGCAAATTAAAGCAAATACCCATCCAAAACACAGAGCCCTGAGGAACTTTACAACTTTCACTGCTGTTTGAGGAAGACTTAATAATCTTAATGGAAGATACTCCAGCTCATGTTAACTGTTCATTATGCCACATGAACTTAATTTACTTAATTTTCTAAACGTCCTGCTTGTTATAACCAGGAGGAGCTCATTGGGATAAAGAATTTGTTCATTAAATATAACAGTTCTCATCTTTAGGTTGAGGAGCATGGATAACCGTCTCTTTGCAGCACCCCCGATTGCTCACCCTCGGTATCTGACAGCAGGGTACTCCTTCAGGGTGGCGCAGAGCGTGGCCAACTGCTCAGCCAACCTCTCCATAACTGGGTTCTTCAGCTGGGTCTTATGAGGGCTGTAGAAACTGTGAAAGGCGTCTGGGTTGTCCAGAGAGTACACCTGCATACACAAAAACACACAGAAATGTGAAATGGGCAGCAAAAAGGTTTTATGTTGGGTTAGATTCTAAATCATCCAGGTCATAGCAATCCTACAAGCTTGAAGACCAAAGAAATAAAAGGGTTTTCCTTTTCATCTCAGCCCCCAAATGCCTTTTGTGCTTTTATTCCTTTATTCCTTTGTGTCAAATATGAAACCTGAAAGTTTTTCTTATATTATTCCTATCTTCTCTTCTGCCTCCTTTCTTAATCCCCACCCAGTTTTTCTCTGATCTCCTCTTTCATTTCCTCTTGTTTTGCTCTTTCTATGTCATCCTTCCTTTCATCCTATGTCCTTGTCTGCTTTCTCCCCCTTCTCTCCTGCATTACTGTACCACTCCCTCCTCCCCAACCCATCTGTCACATGACCACACGCTTATACTGCAGAAGGGTCCCCTCATTGCCCCGGCAACTATTGGCTACAGGCCGCTGTGTGGATACTAGCCCATCCAATTGGATGAGAGCGACCCGCTTGGAGGGGCGGGACAGTGAGGCAGCATTTTGCCTGGAGCAGAGAACCATTCAGTCTGAATTAATCACAGTTGACAGGAAGGGAGCAAAGCATTGTGGGCCAAGCGGCATCTTCAGATAGTGGGAGAATAAAGGATGGATAGAAGGAAAGATAAGGAAGATGAAGGGGGAGGGATGAAGAAATACAAATAAGAGTAAAAAACTAAAAGCGGAGCTGTGAGCAGAGAGTGTAGGTAAAGGAAAAGAGAAAAAGGCATGTGGAGGCAGCCTTTTGGAAATGCAGCAAGGGTGGAGAATGAGGGAGGGAGAGAAGTCAATGTGACAAATGTGAGCCTTTCTGGAACAGTCTGGCAATAAACAGAGCGACTGGTGAGTCAGCAGCAATGTGCCAAGCCACCACCTGAGTGTGTGTTTGTGTTTCTCTCTCCTCTCTCTCTGTCACTCTCAATCCATCCCTGAATCAAACAACCAATAGCCTCACCTTTACTATTCCTGTCCGTGTCCTTTGCTGCTTCGCTTTCTTCCTGCTGCAGCTTTCTATCACTGGATCTTTCTCTGTCTCTCATGTTTTCATTTGCAAGCGATAAAAGGAGTCACATTTCATTCATTCAAGGCCTGCTGTAAGACTAAAGGCAGGGAAATTACAGTGAGATGAGGAAAAAAAGTCCTGAGTTGATGCTGATTTGGTGTAGCAGATAATTACATTGGTGTTCCAGCAGCTTCCATCTGATGACCCACTATAAGTTCCTGACCATCCAGGTTGATGTCCTGTCAGCTGAGGGTGACTGGTTGGTCCATCTTTAAACCATGTTGTAGACTTACCATCTAAATGGTATCAACTAGCCTCATAAATAAGCTTCATCTGCTACAGAGCTTGGAGTTCCACAGAATACTATGTTTGGACAACTAATGTTTCTATGTATAAAAGCTGCTGTTGTTATTACTTGGATTGAATTCAACTGGAAATGTATGCCATGTGTAAAATAAAAAGGTTCAAACACAGAACTCTGAGGAGCTTCTCTGCTGTTTAGGGAAGACTGCAGAGGACTATTGCTGTCAATGTCTATGGTGAATTTGTTCTATTTCTTCTTTATTGAAGTAGCTTCTCAACCAATTTTATTGTAAAACTGACAATACTGAGGACAGTGACACTGGTGTTCCTGCAGCTTCCAGTTGGGGACGGTCCTATGCCTCAATAGTTCTTGAGAATCCAACATTATTTCCTTTCAGCTGACGGTGATTGTTTGGGTCATCCTAAAAACTTTGGAAAATGCTTTTCAGCTTTCAAAATTTTTTACATACGATATCATTGTTGAAGCAGATGATCTGTAATTAGAGGTTCAGATGCTGTAAATGCATGGTCATAATATGGTTTAATTAGTGTTCTAAAAGCAATTACTGACAAATGTACAGTAAATCTTCTATCTTCTACATCAGATCAGTACTGAGCTCATTTAACTTTCCCAGTTTGCATTGGCCAATTCAGTTCTGGCTTTTTTGGCACAGAGAAGTGACCATCTAGAGTAGGACTACTCAATGCAGTCCTACAAAGGCCACAATTCCTGCAGGGTTTTAATCCTAGTCTATCAAGTTCTGCACAATGACTCATCTTGTGTCAGGTGTGTCGGAGCATGGAGAGATTGAAAACCTGCAGGATTGCGGCCCTCCTAGGACTGAACTAAGTAGCCCTGCTCTATAGTCAACAATCACCAGCACTAAGAGAAAATGAAAAGGCCTTGGCAATTTAGGACACTTTATCTCTCTTAGAAGTGATGAAAAGCTGTGATTAATTCAGATATGTGCATCCTTTGAGACAAATAAAGAGCAGTTCAAAGAAATTACTGAAAGCCCAAAATTGGAATTCATTTCCACTATGAGTGTATGTGAACTGGGTCACTGTGTAGCACTTTGATGAATTTACAAAGGAATATCAAGTGTATGCAGTTCGATGCAATAAGAACAGCAATGGGCTTTACACTGGAAAAGAACAGGAGAGCCATCTCATCAGGCCAGGACTTCGTGTTTTCCTGTATCTTAATTACATACTTTTTTTAGTGTGTCATTTTTTACACACTTAATTACACACACCGATTCATACTTGGCCTCAAGTGAAACTATGAACAATGACCACTCAAACAAGACCTCAGGTGAGTCATGACTCAACAACAGTCGTAGACGCCAAAACATCAGCAGTTTCACACAATACTTAAGTTAAATCTCCCTCTATCTCCATCAGATCGATCTATTGATCTACTGTATCTGTCTCTCTGTCTCTCTGTCTATCTATCTATCTATCTATCTATCTATCTATCTATCTATCTATCTATCTATCTATCTATCTATCTATCTATCTATCTATCTATCTATCTATCTATCTATCTATCTATCTATCTATCTATCTATCATCATCTATCTATCTTCTTCTCTTCAGTCCAACTGACTTGACTCAACCTACATTGATGATGAATAAAAACCATCAGAGACAGTATTGGCTGTTGTTTACCTGAGACTCGTAGGGCAAGAAGGCGATGTTGATCTCCGTTAGAGTCTTGGTGGATTTGGAAGCTCGGCTCTTAACCAGCTCATTGAAGAGAGGATCGGGGCAGGCTGGCAAGAACAGCAACAATAATTAAATCTTTTCTTGATGGTTGCTTGCACTATATACAAATGTAAAATCTTCAAAGTGAAAAAACTGCAAAATATTCTGCATATTTTCATACTGATTTATAAGTTATAGGAAAGGTTTTAAGGCATGTTTGGTTTCAACATCTCTGAGTATGAAGTGCTGTGAGAGAGACATGGTTAGTAACGAAAACTTGTGTGAATAAAAACAATATTTATTTACCTTTTGACAAGCTAGATTGTACACTGCCTGGCCAAAAAAAAGTCGCCACCTGGATTTAACTAAGCAAATAGGTACGAGCCTCCTATTGGATAATTACTGCATGGGCAATTATCTTTCAGCTGGCAACAAGTTATTTAACTCCAACTGATGCAATGAGTTGCTTCTCATTTCCTAAACAACCATGTGGAAAGACACATCCGTGGTCGTGGAAAAGATGTTAGTCTGTCTGAGAAGGGTCAAATCATTGGCATCAAAAGGTGAAAACATCTAAGGCGATGCAGAAACTACTAAAACTGGGTTCAGAACAGTCCAACGCATTATGAAAAACTGGAAGTATAGCGGACCATCGTCTTCCAGGAAGAAATGTGGCCGGAAAGGCAGATGAAGTGATGCAGCATCATGCCTAGTGCTACTGTATGAGCCTGTGGGGGCAGTGTGATGATCTGGGGTTGCTGCAGTTGCTCAGGTCCAGGTTCAGCAACAGTATGAGCTCAGATAATGAGATTAGCTGATACCTGAATATACTGAATGACCAGGTTATTCCATCAATGGATGTTTCTTTCCTGATGGCACGGCCATATTCCAAGATGACCGTGCCAGAATTTATCGGGCTCAGATTGTGAAAGATGGTTCAAGGATCATCAGACATCATTTTCACACATGGATTGGCCCCCACAGAGTCCAGACCTGAATCCCATTGAGAATCTTTGGGATGTGCTGTGGTCAGACTCTACAATCATCGTCAAGATCTTGGTGAAAAATTGATGCAACAGGATGCAAATAAATCTGGTGACATTGCAGAAGCTTCTGGAAACACAGCGAATGCTGCCGCAATCAAAGCTAAAGGCGGTCCAACAAAATGTTAAATGTTTGACCTTTTTTTGTTGGCGACTTTTTTTTGGCCGGGCAGTGTAATATACACTGTCAGTGCCTGTCCAAAAAAGAGTCCCCACCAAAAGAAGCTTCTGCAATGTCACAAGGTTTGTTTCCAGGTGGTGTTGCATTCATTTTTTACTAAGATCTTGTATTGATGATGGGTGAGTCTGACCACTTTGAGCCTAGACCTGAACCTAGACCTGACCAGCTGCAGCAACCCCAGATCATAGCCTGGCTCCACAGGCCTGTACAGTAGACACGAGGCATGATGGCCGCAACACTTTATCTGCCTCTCTCTCTTGACCCTGATGCTCCCATTAATCTGGACCAGGGTAAATATCAACTCAGGGGGCAAAGTGTGTATATGTTCGCCTACACCGGTTTTTCACAAATTAGGGTTCCCAAAATATTTTCAGGGAGCTGCCAATACTCATGGGGATATTAATCTGTGGAGTTGACACATAAATTTTCTTAACTACAGTAAATTATTACTCAGGCCATTTTGAAAATCCAAATTTTGTTTTATCTCAAAGAGAGAAGCTCTTTTTTGCCATGTACACAGCTGGGCTGAAGTTTGAAATTTTTAAAGCCTTATGGCTGCTTTACACCAGGCCAGCAAATTTGTTCCGACCTCCGCTGGAGAGTGTCAGAGTTTGATGAGGCCCCGCCTCTCTGCATGCTGTGTTCACATGCAGAGCAGATGCCTGACAGAGAAGCCAACTGCCTACTGCTGCTGCGCTTCAGTTAAGAAATGCTGACATTGTCCATGTGAAACAATTTAATTGTCTGCATTTAAAAAGCATGATACTAGTAATATATCCGTGGCGGGCCACCATGGCTGAGTCAATGTCGGGGAAACACTGGTTTCATTGCATCTATGGCAGTCTGAGTTGTCAGTATCTATTTCTGTACAGTAAAGCAAAAGTTGGGACCATTCTGTTCGCTCTGCCGTCGTACCTGTGTTACAACTGGTAAGCAGAGCTTCTTGAGGAGGAGCGAAGAGGGGTTGGCAATACAGTGTTTGGCTTGAGATAAGTCTTAAACAAAAGATGAATACAACCATAGCATGCCGTTAGGAAGACCAACAAGCCTGAAGATTATCAGTCTGTGTGGACCATCACTCGGCCCCGGGGCCATTTTGATACCGGGTTACAGTATTCATCCCTAATCCCCTTAGATGTTCTCTCTGCTTGATACCAATGACTTCCCCCTTCTTTAACCACTTTAACCAATCTTTACTAACCACTGGATCCGTCTTTCCACATGGTTGTTAAGAAATGAGAAGCAACTCATTGCACCAGTTGGTGTTAAATAAATTGTTGCCAGCTGAAAGATAATCGCCCATACAGTAATTATCCAATAGGAGGCTCGTACCTATTTGCTTCGATACATCCAGGTGGTGACTTTCTTTCCTTTTTTGTTTCTTTTTTTGTCCAGGCAAGTATTTTATACAGTACACTGCATCAATTATTTATCAGGATAACCCTACGTACACACAAAACGCGATTTGGCATCAAAACACGCCTAGACGCACCGCAGGGTTTTCGACGCCTCCTCAACGTGCGTCGGCCATTAAATTTGCATGTAAACCTGACGCCCTTGACGCCCAAATCATGTTTGGTGTGTACGCACCGTAATGCTGCATATTCTTACTCCATGGACACCTAACTCATTCATTCATTCATCCATTCTCTACTTAAATTCAGAATACACTGAAGTTTGTGAGCTTTGTTTACAATATACAGTGGCTAAAGAGTAAACAGTTAAAATAGAAATATAAACCACTTGTCATTAATCAAACTATCTTCTTTGTGTACAACAATAACAGGATGTAGTAAAATTGTAAAAATGGAAAGAAGAGCTGAAACACAACAATAAAAAACTGAATCAGAAAGAAAAGTCTTTGTGTTACTCACAGTCAGTGAAGAAAACATGGGCTGCCTTGTATTTTGCAGAATGGGGGTCTTTGAAGTCTCCGATGAGGGTGTGGACAGACTAAACAAAAGGAGTCAGATAGTTGCATTCAGCTGAGTGTTTATCTTCAGGTGTAAGGACATGCAGCCACAGAAACCAAGTTTACCTTCTCTGTGGGTGTAATCAGGTAAATGGCCTCCAGGCTGGGCAGAGGCTCTCGTCGTTTGTTGATGTCCTCCACAACTAGATGAGACAGATAGATACACAAATAAACCAAATGAATTCCTGACAGTACAGAGAAACTGCGGAGGTAATGGTCTCTTACTGGTGATGCCCTCTGTCATGATGTCTGTCATCTTGCAACAGGACGACAACATCCTCATGCTCAGCTGGTCCACAATCAGTGCCTGGAAATTAGAGGAAAGAAAGTAAATAAACAGTCTTTGTCACTTAAATTAAATGCCCCATTAACACTATCTGTTGTATGGTCACCTCCTTCATGTCTCCAGGCTTTTAAGTTAAACTCTGGCACATAACTTAATCTAGGTTCCTCTAAGTTGAACAATTTGAAGTTTCTTTCAGTAAATAAAGTAGGCTACAAGAACTCAGCCATGCCTCTGTGGTGGTACCTCCACCACCAGGTAACAGACTGGACTCTTGACTCTGCTACACTAAGCTAATGAAGGTGTAATTCTATGAGAATGGTTTTAAAAAAGAGGACCTATAAATCTTGTGAACATGCTAACAATGTTAGAAGCCACCACAGCTGCAAATAACATGGTTCATGCAAGCGGAAATAAGATTTCTTTACTCGGTTTCTATCATTTTTCATAATATTGCTTAATAGACACAATACTAGCAGCTCAGCCAGCTGAACAGCCACTAGCAGCCACCAATCAGCCAAGCTAACAGCTAGCAGTTAGCTTTGGATATTAGCAGATAGGTAGCATAGCTGTTAAACTGGCTGGTTTCTGGCTGCTCACCCAAACTGTCTGGCTGAGCTAGTGGTCTGACCATAGACTGCATGACAATGTTAATTTAGTTCTGTTCCAATATCTGCATGGCTCTATTGCTGCTAGCATCAGCTTGTAGCTATAACTCCCCCCCCACAGCCTGTCCTCGGTTTTCCATTCCACCAGTCCCTTAGATGCATATTAATTGTAAACTCCAACCCTGCAAGTCATCAAGATTAGCTTCTCCAATGTTTGACAGAGTCCATACAATATTTGGAGATTTCTGCCAGGCTGGAGTAGAAATCTCCTAGCATAGCTTTGCCTTTAATGTGTTTTGTGACATGGAAATTCCTTAGGAACATGTTAAAAATGAAAGCTGCCTCAGTTTATACCATCCACCTGCAGTAGCCTTTATTTTTCACATCTGTTATTGAAATAACAGATGTTAATGCAAAAACAGATGAAACAGGTAAAAACTTTGTGATTACAGAAAGTCCTTCTCGCCAGTGCTCTACAGAAAAAATTAACAGCTTAAATTCTTGCTTTAAATAGACTCTAGAGGCACTAAAATACATGATTTCTCAATAAAATACTTGACCGATACATTTTACTTCTCATTTAGTCAAATGTAATACCTTTTTGGTATTTTTCGATTTGGGTGTAAAAAAAGAAAAAATATAAAAGTCATGTAGAATTATAACAAAGAATTTTGTTTTTCTGTTAACATAAGTATAATATTTTGAAGGCTAAAACTAACATGATGTCATCCATCCTGTCACAGTCACCCTGACACCATATTTTTACATATGCTAAAATACAGTAGGTTTACTTCTAAATGCACATTTATTTTATGTTTTAGGAGGCTGATCAAAAATTGTTCCTCATTTTTTCTTTAAAATTGCCTAAAGTATCTAAAAAATGACTAACGTTACTGTCAGTATGTTTTTAAAATACTGCATCAAGTCAGACTAAGTAAAGTCATTGCAGTGTGTTTGGAGGACTTGATCTCTAAACATGACTCATCAATGTCAACAAGTTGGTTTTGCCTCATATATAAACCCAGATTATATTAAACTGTGGACATCTCACCTTCCATTCTCCCTTCTTCTTCACCTTCTTGATAACATCGTTCATAATCTCTGAAAAAGAAAAAAAAAAAGCAACATGACACATCTGAGGGATCTGAGACAACTGAATGAGCAGATGCATTATTCACAGAGAATAACGAGCAAGCCGCACATGCAAGCGCACATTCACACAGGTGTAGGATCTACTTAACTGAAGGCCTTATTCTTCTAAAATCACAATACTAAACTAAATTGAATAATTAATGCATAAATAAAGGAGGTTATACAGTATGTGTCAGGGATCACTTGCTTGAGAACTTAAACAAGGCACAGAAGATGATGTAATGGCAAATCACAGCACGTAGCTCCATTGCAAAGGCGGCAGCCAAGGTGGGCATATGTGATCTTGGCTTTATGCAGCATGTGGAGATGTGGAGCACAGACAAAAGATTAACCCTAGGGTCCCCGCCGGGTTTCAACAGAATATGTTCACAATAGAAACAGCATAAATTATATCAACTAATGTATAAAAACAACAACAACAAAAACAAAATCCATAAATGATTTTTAAAAAATTGTCAAGTTGTGCAGTTTTTATAATTAGGCTGTCATAGATAACAAGAAAGAGAAAAACTTAAATAAATTTAGGGTAAAAATGAGAGTGAGATGAGAGTTCAGAAACTACAGATATTTGGACATTTATAGCTCTGTATATGCATACTGAATGAAGAGTCATGAATATGGAGATGTGGATCATTTGCATGAATTTTCTAAATATATATGAATAGGATAGTTTCTAACAGCTGTTGTTCCTCATTATAAAGTTCAGTTTGGTTTGATGCAGCCCCTCAATGCTCATCATTTCTAGAAATATCTGAACTTTCAGTTGAGCTGCATCCTTCCTGGCAGCTTTAGCTGTAATATATGCTGATGTTGGATGTGAAATTTAGACAAAACTGCTACAACACTCCAGCTCAAAGCCACACTGCTGGATCACAATGGAGAGTACAAGAAAATACTTTACTGAAATCTGATGATTGTGACAGCTCTAACAATACCACAACACTGATATTATACCGGTTAGAAAACATGACACTGAAGGACAATACAATCAAAATAAAGGTATGGTGTGGAGCAGGGCTTCTAACGAGCAAAGATGGCCGTGTTTATGCCAGAGCACTGATATTGGCCTGATCAGTTTGCCCACCATCTGCCAGCCGCATTAGAATAAATCCATTTAGGATGAATCACTGTTGAACATCGCGCTGGATCACTGTGAAAATATAAACTGCTAAGCTCCTCGGCCCTGGCTAAGACCTGTGACCACACAGATACTGATGGATTACCGCAGATTAAAAAGGGCTCATGCAAAAAAGATTACAAAGCACACATCGAATAAAGACCAGGGATGCTGACTCGATGGTTTCTGCTTCCAAAACAGCAAATGGTCCATTTTTTTCCCAGTTTCTTCTACATGGGTCTTTATGCTCTGTCACTGACTGAAATTTGACCGAGTGAATCCAGAAAGTCAGGCAGACCTCTGCCTGTACCTCCTGCTAATCAGACGAACTGCATCTGACCTCCTGTGGGACAGAAGATCTTGGAATAGTAAGAACGTTGTGACAAAGAGATTCCCCGACAAAGCTTCAGTCTAAATCTAGCATCCTCTACTTCCTGCTGTGTCAGCAGAGCAGTAGTCTCTGCAAACCAAGGCCAGAAAACTAAAACAAGAGCTTTGGATAAAAGGAAACCAAATTATGTTCACTTTTGTTTCTAAAAACTGTTTCATCCTGCACACTGGAGGATACGCTCCTGGAAACGAAGCAGGGTCAGGATATCCGTGGCTCGTTCTCTCATTTCCTCTGCAGCAGTTCATGTTTCCTCTTCCTCCTCTCCAGTGAACATGTATTTATTCCACTTTAATATTTATCCCAAACAAAGCCATATTTGGGGTGTTAAGGGCAACTTTTATGACTCCTCTCTAATCTTTTACCAATGAAGAACAAAGTCATTCAGAATTGAGCGACTATGCTTTAGATGACCAGCTCAGCCTCCAACACGGAGCTTCACAGGTCATGTGATGTTGTTTCCAAGAGATGACTAAAGGGACAGTAAGTGTTGAATTTAGATTTGCCATTTTGACACAAACCCACTGTCAGTGAATCATAATCACACACTGCCATGTTTAGCCCACACCTCCTCTTACTGTTTACTGATCTGAAGCAAAGGGAAAACTGGCGGACCATCCTTTATGAAAGAGGAGACGATGCCGACACACTTTTTACTTGCAACAACATTGCAAGGGAAAGTTATTTTCATCCAGTCAAAGATCCAGTAAAATGAGGAGATGGTGGTTTTATGTAGGCTTACACAACCAGAGTAACACGACCCAGTGAGAGTGAAGTATATGAAGAGCTTCTCTTTTTCCTCTCTGCTGGATTACAGCAACGGCCTTTTTACCTTCCTGAACTAAACATCCTTGGACAGATTACAGGCAGTGCAGCATTCCACTGCCAAGCTGATAAAAATGAGGAAATGTGATCATATTTTGCCTGTTTTGGCATCCTTGCTTTGGCTGCCGATACACTAAGGTGCTGGTTCTAAGATTTAATTGACTTACTTTTGAAGAACTGAAAGGTTTTTGTCCTTGTTAACATTCTGTGTTGCTCTCATTTTCTGTTTTTTTGAGCAGATACCTGTTAGGGTTCCTGAACACCAACTAGAGATGTGCAATACAGCAAGATCTGGTGATCCGCTACCAAGTAATTAAAGGGCTAGTATTGTAGATACTGATATTTTTTAATCCACCTTATTCCTAGCCCCCGTGAGTCCTTGCGTGAAATATACCGACTTCTGGTTCGACCGGAACCGGCGTTTATTTAAATGCTAGATGTTCGTGCTACTCCACTTTTCATAAACTTTTTGGGTAAACTATGTGGGAGCATTCGCTGTCAGAGCTCACACAGGACAACGTTATAATCTCTCTGCCTCATGAAACAGAGGGGTGGGATGAGGATAAGAAAATCTGGCCAAAAATAACATACAGTAGCATTGTTAGCCATGTTAGCCACTTAGCTCTGTCACGTCTGACTGTGAAGCAATGAGCAATCTTAAAAGCTTCGAGGCTTATCACTACCTACATGATAATGATATTATTATTATTATTATTATTATTATTATTATTATTATTACATTATTATTATAACACATTTTATTTGAAAAGTGCCTTATCAGAGCACCCACGCTGTACAGAGCAGATAAAACATTAAAAACAGTAAGCTAAAACACTAAAAATATGAAACATAACAGGCACCACATAAAAACAACACTGGATTAGTGCATGTGGACTTGGGGAGAATAAGAGTGTCTTTAAGAGTTTACAGTCTGGATTTTTAAGAGAGGGAAATGTCCAGTGTACAGAGATCAGGAATTCCAGAGATGGGAGCACACAGTAATAAGGTTGGTCGTGTTTTGTTGAAAGAGGTGGGATACAAAGTTATTTACTTAACAACAGAGGTCATTTTTTTATTTGCAAGATGCGAACATTTGGTCACAGTGTGGAGCCCTGCAGCCTCCATCTCTCAGACCGAGGGGCATGTTCTACACATCGCTGCTGTAACCACAAATTTAACTCCCTCTGGTTGTTAGTACACCCACGAACAGCGCAACATCTTCCCAAAACATGCAAGGACATTTTTCTGGGGCAAATCATTTAGAAATGTTATGTATAATCTTGTTGATAAATGTTAGAACAAACCACTAGCAGAAACGACAATTTACATTGTTAGTCAATGGCTAAGCACTGTTTCCGGTATCTCACAGGAAGTTGATCGCGTTATCGTTTTTACATTTGTTAGCTCAGGAATGAGGTGGATAGGATTGTCCAAATTTAAGTGTTAATGAAAAAAGATTTATCTGTGGAATTAATGCATTTCTTTTTCATTTGTTCACCCTTAAACAACAAACTTAATTCCTCCAAACATAAAAATTCACATTTCGAGTTATCATTACAAGAGAGGCTAAATTTGGGCTTGTACAGTAGGTGCCTTGTCACAGCAGGGAACCAAATCCACTAGAAGCCACTGTATAATAATAATAAATAATCATAATTTATTAATCCTAATTAGGAAATTCATTCCTCACATTTAACCCATCTCAAGTTTAACCTGAGAGCAGTAGGCAGACAGTTACAGCCCCCAGGGAGGAGTTGGTGCCCAGCCAGCATTTCCATGTGGGGCCCATGCAGGTTAAATTTTTTGCTGCATATGAGGGACCTTAGTGTGTTTGTCCACAGTTTCCATGGTGGCCCCACGCCTATAGGCATGGGCTTGAACTGGGCAAATTTGCAGATCACATTGTTTCAGTTACATGGGCCACATATTAGGGCTGAAAGATACACCGTTATCGTTTCTATATCGACATATGGACATTCAAGATATTAATATTGAAAAAGCAACTATATAAAAGATATAGATTTCCCCTGCGCTTGTCCTGCATGTAAAGCTCTGGAAGGCACAAACAAAACTGCACTTTCCACAAAAGTGCTTATTTTTCAACGAACCCGTAATCATATCGTATCATATCGATATTGAGATGTCTGGCATGAATATTGAGACATGAAATTTTGTCCATATCGTTCAGCCCTACCCCATATATGGAAGCCCCCATGGGAAAACACAGGTGGGGCCACCGTGGAAACTGTGGACCAACCCACTTGGGTCCCTCATATGCAGCCAATTATAACCCATACAGGCCCCACGAGGAAATGCTGGTTGGGTGGGGGTTATGGACCTTGCTCAAGGGCCCATGGTTGTTCACCTGAGTGCCATGTCGGGGACTGCACAAAAGCCCAGGACACTACACTACCCACTCCTCCCAATCCTTTGTCTCCTCTGTATTCATGAAGATTCTGGTAGCTGTCAAACCGAACATTAAAGCAGTGTTTTCCCAACTCCAGTCCTCAGGACACTGCCCTGCATGCCTTGGAGGCAACCCTGATTTTGCACACCTGAATCAAATGAATGGCTCATTAAAAGGTCTGCAAAGAACTTGATGAGGAAGTTCATGGATCTGAATCAGGTGCTGGAGAAGGAACACATCGAAGACATGCAGGGCATTGGGTCCTGAGGACCGAAGTTGGGAAACACTGCATTAAAGTATTTATATTATTGCAGGAGTATAGATCAACATCCCAACATTGGTATCGATATAATCAATATTTAGATCGATCTGTCCACCACTGCACCAGATTGACATCTAAAGCATCCTCAGTCCAGGCTCTGAAGATCTGGACTTGACTTACTCAGGGACACAAGTCAGCGGATCTGTTAACACAGAGCATCTGCTGATATATTCAAGCTATCATTCGCTCCATATTGTACCATTTCTCTTTATATTAATGGTTTTACACAAATTCAAGGGTTTTTTTTCCTTTTATAGTTGTTTTTGTACCTTTATGCAAGTGCTGAATCAAACTTGGTTGTTCATGTTTTGCCACAAACATATTATTGCCTTTTTCCTGTGCTCTTATGAATGATTTTCCTCTTCATTTTTCGGGGGGTTGCCAGGCAATAGCACCCTCTAAGATTCTGGTAAACATTTTGGTAAACACTCTTGCATCATTACGTAGGCATAGTAAAATAAGTATATCTCTGCAACCACAAGGTCTATTTAAATACTTTGGAGTCATTGTAAAGGTTGATTTGCAAATACAGTATGAATAGTAAATATGACTATACAGTACTGTATGTATTACTGGTGTGGAAAAAATGAAGATGACACCTCGCACAAATGAAAAAAAACCTTTGCCTAAAAATCAAACAAATCCCATCAGGCTGAACATGAATATTCTTTTGCATTAATGCAGCTGCCGCTTTTCACCGGTAATAAATCACAGTATGATATGTGAACATTATTTCTGCAAAGGCCAACTCTGATCTGATAAAGTAAAGCACAACAAATTTTTCACTTAGGTTGTAGTTCAGACAGTTCAGGCGAAGTTGATCATTTTATTCATTTATAAAAAAGGATGATGCAAATCAGTGAGCATAAAAATGTAAATACAGTATGCAAGATTACACCCAGAGCTAATTTCTAGTTGCTTGACTCTAGTTTTATACCAAACTGATTTCAACCACCGTGTTGAATCAAGTTTCCAAAACTTTCATGTGTCAGACTTTAATATCAACTGTTAAGCTGGCAAACAAAAAGCAGAGCAGCTCTAAAAGCAAACTTACATGAACTCAAGAAGCAACAGGGCTCGATTTTCTTAAGCAAACACCTCTTCTTTTTGTTCATGCTGCAAATTGAAAGATGATGACGAGTCAATTTGTCACCTAAAAAGAGTCTTGAGGCTGTTTACAAAAAAAAAAAATGTAATCTCCATCATATTTGGTGCAGGCTATGTAAACGTGTCATCCACCGATATGAGTTGCATGACTTTCAAGAGTAATCTGACCACTGCAACAACACACTTTTTGATATTTGCGCTTCCAGTCAGGTTTTTAGTATAGCGTTGCTATGACAACTGTTCCCTGCTTTCAAATAAGGTATTTTAACTACTTTTGTCACCAGGCTTTTTCCTTATCTCCTCTAACCATACAGAAAATAAGTTGGTCCGTGATCCCTAGTCCTCAAGGCCCACTATCCTGCAGTTATTACATGTTCGCCTGCTGCAAAACACCTGACTGAAACTAAATAGATCTCTGACAAGCTCTGCAAAAGTCTGCTCAGGAGCCATTACTTTGAGTCAGGTGTGCTGAAGCAGGGGAATATCAAAAGTCTGCAGCACACTGGGCCTTGAGGAGCAGAGTTAGGGATCCCTGCTGTAAGTGTATTTTGGCATTTGCCAAGCCGACATTGTAAATAAAAATTTTGTCCCTCATGTCTTTGCCTGTTGAAATAAAAGTTAAATAAATAAAAAGCGAAACTACATCAAGAGGAAACAGTTCTGTGGATGTTTCCTTTCAGTCCTTCTGATAGAGATGCAACAACACATAAACACACTAATCAGAGTAAAGGAAGGGACCTGAATAAACACAATGTAGCAGCTGTGTCAACTAAACGGACCAGCACACACACACACACTCCTTAGCAGCCTTATAAGCTCCTTTTCCATCCAGTTTAACAGGATACAACATCCTTGTGTTTTTGCAAGAAGAAAAGTTGAGGCTTGAAGACAGTTTACACTGCAAAAATGTTTTCAATTCAAATTACAGCAAAATGAAAATGATCATTTTCACCTAAGAGCCTGCAATTTAGAAGAAATTACATGTTACACATTAATAATACATGACATAGAGTCTCTAAACTTTGTGGTTTGATTTTACTTTATAAAATGATGATCTGATCCAAAGGAATACTTCAAAATGTTGCAAATACACATATAAGTTTGAAAAAAATACTTAAGACAAACCATCTTCTGTTTGCTTTTTACCCACATGATAAAATTAATCTCATCAAGAAGCCCTGTGATGTGCGGCTACTGTATGTGATATTGCTCATTAGCTTGAGATAATCCTCTCCATCCATTCACGACTCTGCACGCACGCTGCAGCTGTGAAGGGCTGAGACTTTCTCCCATCGCCTCATGGTTCTCCCCCTTCAGGGACTTTCACCTATGAGTCCATGACCTATTTTCCCCTAGATCTGAGCTTCTCTGCAGCATCACTCCCGAGAGCATTTGACACTTTTGATCTTAAAGAGACAGGCATATATTAACAGAGTACAACAAAGCAGGAACAGCCCACATTGTTCCTCCAACGCTTCATAAACAAGAAGATAGAAACACCTGGACGTTCATTTAGAAAGGTCAATAAATATGAATGAAAACCTATTAAGTTCTGAATGAGAGGTTGAATTCATTGATGGGATTTAAATAGCAACATAAAACCTCATAAAACCTTCTGCTGCTAAATAAACTATGAAATTGATATTAACCTGATTCACAACCATGAATACTTTCAAATATTTCACAAGTGTCTGAGTCTGCTGTTCTGCCTTGAGTTGCATAATATCCAAACTAGCCCCAACCAGCACAGACTGGTTGGCCACAAAGCAGAAAAGGATCATGGGTTTGTAGATTTTATGGCCTCCAGTAGAAATCCAATCAAAGGTCAGAGGCCAGTATATGGGAAGGTCGTTTTGGAGTGTGTGGGCGGCGGTCCACAGGAATCATATACCCTGATTGCAGAGATGCTGCTGTCTGAAATCACTGCAGCGGTGGACTCTGTTGTAAGACATACATATACAACATTATAATACTGCTCTGCTTATGTGACAGAAAGGGGTTTCTCTGGGGGACGACTCAGTAGTGGCCATTTTGGAGAAAATCCAGTCATCAAAGTAAAGTGTAATGAATGTTTGACCACGGATATCTAGAATGTCAACTTATTTTTCTATGGTTGTAAAAGATGCGTGGCCTTGTTTGTCATAAGGATAAGCTCATGTAATAAAGTTCAATGTGCAAATCATTAGTCTGTTTTCTTTTAATTGCATCTGTGACATAATCATCCCAATCACCTTTAAACCAGAATGAATCCACTGTTTGTTTCACTTTCAACTTTTGTTTGTTTACATTCAGGGATCAAACACATTTAGGTAAAGAAAACAGTGACTGCATTTACATGCAGCCAATAACCCTTTCATAATCTGAATATTAGTGATAACCCGGTTTATGCACGGCCATGTAAACACTGGCTAAAATCTAAATATGCTCATAATCTGGTATCTAAAAACCTGAATATCACCCCTGGGGTACTCCCTTTCTAACCTGAATATTTGGTCATGTATGTGCCAAAATATCTCCATTAGAAAGAACATTAAATTGTGTTTTTACATGTTCCATTCACAAGGACTCTTGGTCTTTTGAGTAGCCTACAGTGAGTACTTGTATGTGTGGAATCTACTGAAAATACATAACAAGAGGTAAACAAATATGACGTAACCATGGCGTGACATAGAGAAAAATGGTCATGCCAGTTGGCATCAGTGAACTTCATTATTACAACCCATTCCCACCAGTCCTGACAGCGCACCTTCATCCAAAGGGTCCGGGGGGTTCTGGTGGAACCGGGAAGCATGGATTTGCATGGCACAGTTCAGGCTCCATTTCCCATTTCTACGACACGTTCTTTACTTCTTGAGGACCATGACGCACAACAGTGTCAAGTACAAGCAAGGGCAACTGCTATCAGCCCCGGATAGTTCATTATCTGTCCACTGTTGCTACCGTTGTTGCCTTAGATACAAGAAGAAGTGGAAATGGTGCATATTTATGTCATGATGTTCTCTGTGTGTTGCAGTTTGGGATTTTCCAATTGATTGCAGTTATCATGTATACAGGAGTAACCTGTCTGCTCACACATAAAAATGGATTAACCCAAATTCTTAAGAAACCAGAATATTGACCTTAAAGGAATAGTACACCTACAGAATAATGTGCCTTCATTTTCTACTCACCCGCATGTTCTACTGTTTAGCCTCTCAAAATATACTAAAAGATGTCGTTTGGAGTAAATTGGACACAACCCACTCAGGACACTTGGATTACATTGGACGAGCAGTATGGAGGAATACTGCCAAGTTTTTGTGCACTTTTATGGACCTTTTTGTGTTGAGTGCCGGTGAACTCCATTATATGAAAGTTGGGGGGAAAACGAAAACCTGTCTGATCTCCAGCTGCATTTGAGATATCAAAAAAAGTGCTCCACAGTCTTGCTCAGCATGAGGGTGATTAGAAAATGAGGGCCCACCATTCTGTGGGTGTACTATTCCTTTAACCCGAATATTGACGGAATGTAAATGTAGTCACTGTGATGTGAATCAGTTTGGCTCCTCCTTGATTTTATTTCAAATTCTCCAAACTGAGAGGATTTCATGGTCTTACAAAACTTTGCAATTTCATTTCACAGCAGCTTTATGAAATAAAACCAGGGACATACTAGTTTTATGAAATTGGCCTCAATAACAAAAGAATGTAAGAGTGTTTATCAGAAATACATCTTTGTGTTCTGATACATTAGAGGCAAAGAGAAAAATTAGAGTATCCTTGGGGTTCCTTGTGATGCCAAGCAAAAGAAAAAAAAAACTGCTCTGGAACAGGTTATATTTTAGCATACGGTTCTGGGGTGATACAATCTGGTAAGAAGTGAATTAGCTCAGAACTGGGTCTAAAGTTACTTTGCTAAACCACTACAGTAATCTTGCTCTGTAGTTCCAACCCTGAGTCTCTCAAGTCCTGGTTATCCATCAGTCTTTACTTTCTTCACTCAACATGAACATATTATGAAAGTTTTGTTTTTGCCAGAGAAATGATGATGATGATGATGATGATGATGATGAATAAGCTGTTTGATCTCTGTGGCAGCCGCAAACATTCTCATTCACTTATTCGTGGTCTCGCATCAATATTCCTGAAGACAACTCTTAAAACTCAGCTGACTTAAACAAAATGTTGATGGAAACCTACAATGCTGACAGATATGCCTGACAGCCACCTGTCTGCTGTCATGATCACCGTTGATTGGTGTTTCCTGCTTTTTGTAGTCTGAGCTCCTCTGAAGGTGGAGTGGGCTGGCTTCCAGGAAGTTCAGGGCGGAGACTGGGGTAACTTTACTTCACACCCACAACCAATCTGCTCTCACTGATGCTTGCTTCCTAAGGACCTGCAGGTGCTCCAGTCTTTGTCAGACTGTCTCACCGGTGTCCTTTTTGTGCTGTCCTTGTGCTGCTTTGCAGTCTTTCTACTGTGCTTTGCCCTTTTGTGCTGTCAGTGTGACAACTCACTCCTGGATGGAAACGGACTGTGCTACAACCACTCAGCCTTTGGATGTCCTTCACCTCAGACACTTCTTCTTTACATTTATTACTTTCTACTCACCCGCCGATCATTTGGACTTTCTACATCACAGCCCACAATCACCCCTCCCCCCTCCGCCACTGGAAGCCTCCTGGAGAACAGTAACGGAAGTACTCCTTTGTGATTGGTCACAGTGTGATAACATGTCTCTGGATGTCTGGGTCTTATCGCAGACTGTATCATTTTTAAAAACAACCCACAAAGGACCAGGCAGATGAGCGACTGAATGAGGAGGTTAGGAAGTATGTGCATGTCCTTAACACCAGTCCTACCATTTTGCAAATTTTCTCTGTTAGCTTACTCTTGCTACCATTTGCAGAACATTTTCAGTCGTCGTATCTCCTGCAGGTCTTTCACATCTGCATCAAAAAATTAACCAAACCATGGAAAAAAGAGTGGGGTTTACCGGTTGATACTAACCCTAAAACCACCTGCAGGTCTGGAAAAGAAACTGCAACACACTTTCAACCCTACGCTTGAGTGCAAACACAAACTCTATCTGCATCAGCTACGTGGGGTCGAACTGACGCAGACACCATGTACGTATAAACCACTCAAAGTCCACTCAGAGAAATTAGTTCATCAGTACCTTCTGCCTTCTTGGACCAAACTAATCTCCACACTCTCCCACAGAGAATTAATCAATCTTGACTTCAATGGACATTTTTCCTGTCTCCCAATAATTAACTCTTCTTTCATTATTGTGTTCATCTGCTTTTGGGTCTCACCATCTACTTGCTGATTAAGAACCTTTGTCCACAATAGACGGCAGTCAGAGCGCTTTCATTTTACATAAGTGAGCCGAGCTAAATGCTACTCAGAATATATTTCAACATCTAAAACAACTGCAACCTCAAAAATGCTAGAAGATTTAGTGGGCTTTTTTGCACCTTTTGTTGTTTTCATCTGACAGTTTTAAAGCCAGAGTTGGTAATCCTGTTCAGAAACACTAGTTATACTGGGTGAAATGGTCCTTCCATCCTGACAGTAGTCAATACATCATGTACTCATAAAAAGGAAGGAAAAAAAGTGAGACCTCTGTGAGAGCTGTAGTTCTGTAAAAACTCTGACCAACCCCTGCTTTTCACACAGAAAGGCAGGAATTGGTCTTCAAAGCATATACAAAGAAGGAATCAATGCCTTTATGTCTCGTCCCTGTCCCTCCCCTCTCCTTGTCCCCACATGAACCGCTCTGTGCACCTCTCGCTGTAAACAAATATAGCTAACAGACTGCTAACTGCTGAGACACACACACACACACACACAAAAACTAAACCTAAACAAAACAACACATAAGGATCAAGTCTTGGAGGCATTGACGTCTGCAGTGTAGACATTCTACACTGCAGAAGGAGTTGGAGGTGAGTGATGAGGCTTTTAGAAACGTGGTCTGTCAGTTGTTTGCAGTCCTAGCAAGCTAACAAGCTAACCACTCAGCTGTTATCGGTTAACCTGCTCATAAAATATCGGCATGCATGTTCCTGCGTCCTAAAGGCATGGGTTTGGGTGACGTGTTTTTAAAATGTCGCTTGTTCGAACCGTTTTTCCAACATTGCCATTGCCTAGCTGTAATGACTGGGTCCTTGACAAAGCAAGCGGCCGCACATGTGGTGTAAAAACAATAACAGAACTCTTGGTTAAACTGACATGAAATGTTTTATAGTTAAAGTTGATGAAAATAAATACCCTTCTAGACCTCCATCTGAGTCACTTTTAGCTTGCTTCATCCTTTAGGATCTCTCATTTTCCAAACACAGACCTCTCCAGTAGCTATGCCGATGCTTTGACTTGTCAGAAATACTCAGTAACCCCCACTTGCAGTGTGCAGAGTCGGATATTTGGCGGAGTTGGATGCCCGATGGGCGTGGCCAGATAAAAGGGGTAGGGTTCAGAGTTGGGGGTTGGGGTTAGGGTTAGATTTAGTGGTGGGTAAAAATATCGATTAATCGATGCATCACAATACTTCCCTGTCCAATTCAATATCGAATCGCAAATCCTCTGAATCAATTCACCTCCTGACCAATGGGGAGAGCTGTGCATGTTATGACATTGCATTGAGAAAGACCACATTAGATTATACACCAAAATGGCTTTTTTTTTTTTATTTACAGATGTTTTATTACCCAAAAATATAAGGTGACACACTACATACGTTCACATGGGCATGAAAACAATTATTTGAAAATCTACAACAGTGTTTCTACTTCTTACTGAATCAATATCAAAGCATTTAAATCAATATTGAATCAAATTGAAATCGAATCGAAACCCTAAAGCATCTAAATAGAATTGAATCATGAAATTCTTAACAATACCCAGCACTAGTTAGATTAATCCAATGAAAATGGTTAGTGGGCAGTCAGACGTCTGGCCCCGCCCAATATCCGACTCTGCCTCAGCCTGCGAGCTGCAGTTGGGACCTTCTCCTTGTACCTGCTCAAAATATCCCTTTAAAAATATACACAGCATCAATAAAGGCACAAAAAGAGAAATGACGCTATATTAGTAAAGAGATAGTAAATTTATTACCAACCAGTTTAGCATTTAGACACCAAAAAACCAAGCTACTTCGTTACATAACATCACTCATTTAATATGTTTAAAGGAGGCAGGAGGTCGAGGATTTTTCTTGTATTCTAATTTACAGTTTTATTACAGACTCTTTTATTTCATACCATTTTATAATATACAGTGTGATGTATTCTAATGGTCCAGGGCTGCATCCCCCTGGCAAAGACATCAATATTTTATTTTTTCAATTAAATCAAAGTCAAATCTAAATAGAAATCTAAGGATCACTCTTTGGGGCATCTATATGTGGTTTTACTGCAACAAGTACTGTATCTAGCACAAGATTTAAAGCATGCGTTTGGATGGCATGTGCTACAATCTGTTTATATTCCCAGATGATTATTATTGAACTGTTCTCCTCCTCCTGTCGATCTAAAAACATGGATGGATGGAGGTTAGCTGTGCACTATCGCTCCAAATTACAGCAACTCTCCTGAGACTGTTACCCCAAATTTACCATTCTAATTGGAAATCTTTCACATTCAGAAGCTGAGGACAGTTTGAGAAAAATGCAATCATTTATCCAAATGGTTGCTCTACGGTATGTGCATTTTTTTCTTACTTTGCAATTGCTATGTGACAATCAAGAGGTGGATTATTGGGCTTCTCTAGGATTTGACACTAAAATAGTTACCAAAGATAGATTTGAAAATATAATGAATCCAGAAGAGGAAAAACTGTGGAAAAATATCATGATGCAACTATCTAACTTTGAATCTTTGCAGTTTCTTCAACAGCTCTTCAGTAGCCACTAAGCACTATATTGACTATTAAATCCTTTCACTGTTAATGTAGCAACTACGGACTTTACTAATATGTCATGCTATCCTTTCATGGATATCTTGGCCAGCCCTGCTTGGCTCTGAAAATGCAGCGATCTTCTATAAGTAGATACTTCTGTAACCCTTAAATATGTCTCCACTGTATGTGTGAGAGTATGCATGCAAAACGAGGACGGAGAGAGCGGTCACGTGCTGCTGAGAGGAGTAGGAGGAAGAGGATGTCTGCCAGCTCTGACACAGCACTCTTCCATAGAGAAAGTGGAGAATTCACTCAGATTACGAGCTACTGTAACCTGCAGTAGAGAGCTCCGTTTCAGAGAGCCCTGCATGCTGTGCAGCCACCCTGACCTGACATTTCAGCATGGCTTTATTTGTGAGTATGTGAGCTGCATGCATGCGCGTTTGTTGTTCTGTGTGTTTTATGGAGGGCTGCAGGGACTGCGTCAGACACTGGAGCCCAGACAAGTGTGTGACGCTCTGGTTCAGTGATGCCTCCAAGGTCAGTGTGAGGCTTTTGTGTGTGTGTGTGCATGCCCTGCTCTGCTTCACCTTCCTACTCCCTGATGCAGATGGTGCAATTCCACTCCTGCCTGCATCCAGAAACTTCCAAGGAGGAGTGAATCGACTCAGTTCAACCTTTTGGGAGGTGCATAATTTAGCTTTGACCAGTAAGGGTGCAATCACATGCCTTTGTCGTGGGAAACACAGCCGAAGAAAGGATATTATCCTAGCTTTAATAAACACTAATCTACTGTAGCTGTAAACAGTCGGGCTCTGTTCCAAGCACATCATCAAACAGGATGTCACTTATTACTCGAATCTCTGCTGACAATTTGTGGACATAGTCATTTTTGCTGTCGTCTTGGTTCATCTTTTTAAAAGCATAGTAACACAAGCCTGATCCAGAACGACCAACAGCTTCAGAAATGTGGCTGCAAAATTCTCTGCTCAAGTCAAGGTTAGATTTCATATCAAACACACGTCAAAACCCCCCCGAAAATCTGCCTACCATTCCTCTTCTGTCAGCTTTCATACATTCACGTGATTAAACGGTTACAGCTCATTTTCCTACTTCAAAACCTGCTGCAGTGTGTGCTGCAGTCATAAAAGAACACTAATGAAACACCTAAAACTTGATCTCATGACAAAACTTATGCCATCCATGACTAAACATGCAGACAGCTGCTGTTAATGCTACTTCTCATATCTAGCTAGCTAGTGCTGAATTAGCTGCTAATGAGTAAAGAAGGAGGAGGGGAGGTAGCCGAAGGTGCAGACCCATGGACTTTGTAATACTGAACAGCTTTATGCAGACCATTAGTTTACAGCCTTTTCCAGGGTGCTTTGTTCTGCCTCCTTCTAACTAATGATTCTTCATTTTCTGTCATTCATGGTTAAATCTACATGTGGGCATCTTTCCGTGTTCATGCTGCAGTCACTGACAGAAAGCAACAGCCTGGGGAGACACGGCCTTTTGTGATACTATTGTTTTAGACAAGAGGGCAAATGCTAGCAAGAGCCATGTCTTCTGTAGTGAGTTTGTGAGTTTTTTTTTTTTTTTAAGATATAAACAGTTATTATAAATTGGACTAATGTGGATCACGTCATGTATTTTAAATTTTAAAACCACGGGGATCCCCGCCACCCCTGCGCATGTATATTTTAAATGTCATGTAAAACTGTCTGAGTTGTTGTAAAATAGTTTGAATTAGATGTTTGCAATCTCAGAAATGTTCAATCTGCACTTTTCAAGAATTAATAAAAATAAAGTTGAAGAAAAATCAGTTCCGTGTGTCCGTATTATCTATTCCATAATATCTATTATTATGATGCTAAAGGCGTTAAAACTGGATTATAGTTGGATTATAATGAATTGGACCATGTCAGAAGTTCTTTGGGATGACTTTGTCATGAACTGGAAAAAAAAAAAAAAATACTGTAACCCAAAATCATCATAATCTTCCACCACTGACAGCTTGCACGAAGACAACCACTCCTGCACATGAGCTAATTTCCTCTAATAAGCAGATTGTACTCTGTTTCATTTTGAAGACATATTTGAGTCAAAGGCTTTATAGTAGTGGTGGGCAGATCAATCCAAATATCGACACCTCTACTGGCATGATATCGATCCATACTGGAGTGATAGATCACTTTAATGTAGTTCTTTAAAAATTGTAGGATCTTCATAAATGAGGAGGATAAAGTGTGGATTTGGTTTGCCGCAAGGTGCCTGCCCAAAATCAGCTTCTCTCTCCTAAAAATGCCAATTTCTGATTTCTAAAAGAGTAATAACTTTATTTATATATTAATGTGTTACAAAAAATAAATGCATTAATTCCACAGATTAATCTTGCATTAACACATTAATTTCGACAGCCTTATTAAAAAGTAGCAGCATCGATACTGATGATACAAACTCTTCAACTCAGTATCGGGACCATATCTTACAGTCTCACACTACTTTACAATGGTAACACAGTTCCATTTTGCTCTGTTTACAACTCCAGAAATTCTTTACAAGAAAATATTTCTTTTTTATTTTTCATTTTGATTTCTATGAGCTCTTGTGATGCTTTAGCTCATTTACAATAATGTGATTTGCATATCGATTTAATAGTCAAAGTCTGGTAATGAAAACCTGAATGTGTTTGTTTTATGTCTCCTTGCAAGAAATGCGTGGAAGTAAAATAATCCAAATTAGTGATTTTGGGGGGCTGCCCTCCTCAAAAAGCAGACACTAACTTTGCAGGAGCGGATCCATCCACCTGGAGAACTTTGCTACATGGCTGGATGGCGTCAACAAGGTGGTCTGCAAACACAATTCTAAGACGCATCTATATATATGAGACTGTTTAATTTTGGGACAGTTGTGTAAGTTAAGTACCCTTATTTATTAGGTTTGTATTTCAGTTGGGTAGCTCACATACACTATGATAAGATTTAACCTGCTTCTTCTAATTAATGAATGAATGAATTCTTGTCTGGATTTAGACAAAAAGAATCAGAGCTCAATACTTGAGTTGGACAAAGATGCAGTGAAAACTTTCTAAACATAAAGATATCGACCACGGCTGGACGGATTGAAATTAAGGAACACCTCGATGTGCAGTGCAATCACCATCCAAGCAGCAGAAGCATTTATGAATAAAAAATGTAGCAGCTGAGGTTGCTGTTGACGGATGACATCCTCATCGTTTGGCTTTATTTTTCCCTCTGCTGCTTCCTGCAAATGATGCTCACATTCAGGCATGAAGAGGGGAGGGTGAAACTCAGCTTACTGCCCATCCCCCCCTTCTTCCTTCAACCCGGCTGCTACATCCACTACTGCAGAGAGAGCTCATGATGGTGTCACCCTCCCCTCGTTCTCCATACTACCTCCACCAATCCCATCCCAGCTCCACCTCAGTCAAACACAGTGCAGGTGTTGCCTCCTGCATCCCTGCTGTTACCTTCAGGGAAACATGCTCGCCACTGTTTACACTGTTCTGGAAAAGATGATTCACTGAAACGCTGAAGGGCCGAATAAAGGCCTGGCTCCAGTTTTACAAACTGGGTTATGTAAGTGCCAGTTATAATGCCTAAATAATTAAAGACCGCAGACCGTGCGAGGATAATAATTTACATGTGAAGTTGCGTTGTGTAATATAGGTGTTCAGATGGAGGAGTTTGTCTCAGTTCAGCTTTGTGGCCTAAAATCAATGCGATTCTTGCAGAAGACGGAGGAACTGGCAGCGTGCACTAATTCTCACCTGGCCGATATAAATAGCACCATGTCAAATATACTTCCTCATCACCTGTGCACATATTAACTCTTAAGTAGAGCTAATAATCCGAAATAATCATTACCTTTTTAATGTTTGCACTTCAAAAAAACAAGAAAACCGTTTCTTTGCTTTTTCTTTTCCCAATGTGAAAATTAATAATTGATAAGTAATAAAAATCTGTATGTTTTACAAAAGTTGTTGAGATGACTGTTAAGTTTGTTTTTTTTTTTTTAATAGTGAGATGGTCAACAAACATTAATGGATTAAACTCCCTCTTGTGGCATTAGATACACAAACCAAGTATGCCTCAGGCAGGTTTATTTCCACTAATTCTAATAAAAGTTCATTATTGTCACTGAAAGGTCTGCTATACTAAACTGTAAAGTTGCCTGTTACAGGGTTAAGTCATTATTTTAGACTTCTGCTCTCTCCAAATCCTAAATATTGTAACATAGGGTGATCATTATTACAAAATTTTACTTACAATATATTATGATAGGTTATGCATTTTTAGCCTACTAGATACTTCAGTTATTACGTAGAAGGCCAGCAATGAGACATAACATAAATACTTTAAATGTGTCTTTAATGGAAATAAATGGAGGCTAAACTCGATCTAACTCTTCTGTGGATAAAAACGAGGTTGCATGTTTGCAGTGATGGGATGGGGTGTGGGCCAAATCCTGCAGCAGGTTCCTAGATGCCGAACATGATTCACAAAAACTGGTGTAGGCTAATGCAGTTTTGATAAATGTAAGGCATCAGCCGTCTGAGCTGCAGAGGCATCGGTCCACACAACAGCGAGCGTGAGGATTTGTGTTTGTGAAATGAGAAACCGAATCAGACAGACAAGCAAGCGAGGCAGATCCTGCAGCAACGGTCAGCGCACGTCGCCAAAAAAGAAAAAGGAAAAGAAGAAAAAAAAAAACGCGGCGCAATTTGACGGCACCTGGCTGCGACTGAGAGGATCTATGGTTCTTACAAAGGCCTGTTTGACATTATCAAGACCACAGACACTTGTGCCTCATTGACCCTGCGGAGAATCAAGCTGCGCCTCCACATTCAGGCCTGCACCAGTAACGCAAACACACACACACACTAACGCAGGAATAATAATGAAGAATGCTGGACTGTGGGTGACAGGAGTGCTGAACGATGAGTTTGATCACCACCTAGGGCACGATGAAGATGAAAGCGCGAGCGTTTCTGAAATGTGACTCATAACTTTGTCACCTTGATGCTGCGCCATTTATGTAAAAACAAAGCCAGGCGCAGTTATTTGGGAAAGGTGGGTTTTACGCAGTTGATTTCTGCTCCATCAGAGGGTGAGGCACCGATCCATATCAGGGAATCCCGCTGATTAGGTGTTGATGTATCAATTTATCAATAAAATTAGATCACATTGTACGACAGGGTGTGAGAGAAGTGAGTGTCCATAACGCAGCTCCAAAGCAGCGCAGATTATTCCTGAATTAAAAGCTGTGTGTGGCTAAAAGGGCGTATGTGGGTTATGTTTGGCTGCAAGGTTTCTCGCCCTGCTAGAGAAGGATGTCTACGTGATGTGTAACTTGGCTTCATAATCGCTTGTTAAATTCATTTCGCTTGAATTACGGTTGCGCATCTTCACCGCGGGCGCCCGGAAAGACGGTCCAGCCTCTGCAGGACATTCACGGCTACCCCACTACACCTCTGCGCTTTACACTAGGCTACAATGGAAGACTAATAGCACCGCCTTCATCATCATCATCATCAGAGGCAGCAACATCACTCAGATGCACGAGCAACCATCCGCATCCTGCCACTGAAAACACTCGCAGTCTCTGTCAGACACGCACAGCTACGTTTGGACGCTGATGAGCTTCTGATAAAACGATTAAAGAAAAGAAAAAGTCTTACTTTCACCGACCACCGCCTTTAATCCGATAGGTGCCATGATGCTGCTGAGTGTTGGACCGAGTGATCACCCTCTGCCTCCTCCCTCCTCTCTGTTCATCTCACACCGCAGCGGAGGCGCCTCCAGTTGGAAACGTCACTACGTATCCTTCCGCATCTACCCCACGAGTGGTGTTGGGCTACGTCTCATCAGCCCAGAGTACATTTCACTCTGGAAAGCTAAATGTTTTGTCTCTAATAAACCAATAAATGCCTTAAAGATCAGTTTTAAATCTGTGCAGGTATCATAATACACCCATCTGTGAGATTAAACGGAACGGGGAACAAGAAGGTTTCATTTTCAAAAATCCTGTTAACAGGGGCGGGTTTAGAAAATTTTGACGGGGGCCCGTAGGGGTACAAACCAAGAAAAGGATGGCTTTGAAAAACCTAACAATCAGTAAGCAAAAAAATAAACGGTTAATATTTTAGGAAACAAAATTACCTCATGTACTCGTCATTCCGCTCTGCAGAGGTAACGAGGCAAGTTGTGGGGTAGCGACTCTCGAAGAACAGACTTGGACACAAAGTAGTTGTCCTTCATCCAGAAGGTCCGGAAATCAATCCCAGGTTTCCCCGGGTAACGTGGACAACCAAAAAACCTGGAAGAATGTAGGCTACGTCCAAAAAGAAAACCTTATACAGACAAATATAAGGACTATATTAACAATTTTAATATCCATTCAGTTTATGTATATGATTGATATAGGTTTTTTTTTTCTTTTTGATGTAGCCTACATTCTTTCAGGTTTCTTGGTTGTCCACATTACCTGGGGAAGCCTGGATTCAATCTCTCCGACCTTCTGGATGATGGACTTCCAGGTCATGATGGGTTTGGTGGTGGATCTGTAATGGTGTGAGCAGGCATTTCTTTAGATGGCTTCACAGCCCTTCATGTGGTAGCCAGAGGTCCCCTGACTGCCATTAGGTACTGGGTTCCTTCTAATGCACGACAAATCCAGGCCTCATGTGGCTGAGTGTGTCAACAGTTCCTCCATGAAGAAGGTATTGATGCTATGGACTGGCCTTCCCTCCTCAGACATGAATCCAAATGGGCACATCTGGGACATCATGTCTCGTTCCATCCACCAACACCGTGTTGCACCTTAGACTGTCCAGGAGTTGACTGATGCTTTTATCCACGTCAGGGGGGCCATCCCTGAGGAGAACATCCATGCCTCATCAGAAGCATGTCCAGGTGTCGTAGGGAGGTCATACAGGCACGTGGAGGCCATGCTTACTACTGAGTCTCATCAAGACTTGTCTTGAGGAATTTTAGCTGATGTTGGATCAGTTTGCAATGTGATTCTCCAGTTTCATTTTGGGTATGGTTCTGAATCCAGACCTCCATGAGATAATAATTTTGATTTAGATAAATCATTTTGTTTTTCTGTTCTCAACGCATTCTACTATATTGAATAAAGATTTTCAACTGCAATATTACTTTAAAGCCGCTTTCAGACTTGCATTGCGGAACATGAGCGGTAAAGTCCATCCGCTCCTTAAACTGACTCGTTTTTTCAAAGCTGCTTCCTTGCGGACTTATTGTGTTCCGAGTGCTTTCAGGCATCCAGAAATGTTGCAGATAAAAAGCACAGCTACGCTCTCCCTTCAACTCTGTCCAGAACATTCTCTTGTACATTCAGCCAAAACGACAAGCAGCAACATTTCTGCTCTTATGACATGGGGCCCAGCCGGTACATGTCCGCTACATCTCTGAGGTAAAAGACAGGTACGCATGTCTGAGTGTAAGTGTTATAAAGGACAAAGTCCGCACTATTACCGCTTTCCAGCGTAAGTCTGAAAGAGCTTAATTGAGCTCTTAGATGTTTTTTTTAAGTGTTCCATTTATTTTTTTGAGTGGAGTATATTATGATCTGCTTTCACCATACAAGGCTTCTAAGGACATCTTCGTGTCATCATCTTCATCATGGTGTCATCATATGACATCATCCCGTTGACGTCTATTGATAGTTATTTTGTGACATCACGGTCTGTAGAAGAAGAAACACACACAGCTAACACACAGTTAGCTACAGATTTATTTTTTTTTTGTGATTGGGTGCACAAACCTTCGGGGGAAATGGGGGGGGTTACTGCATTCAGTTCTATAAAGACACCCTGAGGAAAAATCTATGGCTCAGCGCTCGCTCAGTACTACGGTCAGTACTGCCCAAGCCAACATTCATCCGTATATATAGTTTTAGCCATAAATAAAACCTTATGTATACGTGTTGATGTGGTTTGTTGTCATGTGGAGGCAACCAGCCGCCTGCCGTCATCCGTATGAGCTGATGTTAGCTACTAGCTAAAACGGAGGGATGCGGTAACACAAATAAACTCCTTAATGAGGGATGTGGAAATCCTGTTTTTCATGCATAGCCTACTAGCCTGGTACACCAGCCTGACTAACGCCATGTATGAGATACACGGCAAGTCAGTCTGGGCTCCCTCCATTGGAGAATGATTCCACTCCGGTAAAAAATTGACCGGACCAATCACAGCGCAGCAGTAGAATTAATAACAGATGAACGTTAAACTCCTCCGACATCTCCACCGCTGTTTCTGCTCTGTTTTGGTGCGTAACAAACAGCTTCCGGGTCACAGTCACATGACGTGCGACACAAACGGTTTCCCATATTAGTAGTTCAGCAATAAACAATGCTGACATGTAACAGAGTATTTATAATAATAAAACCAAACATTCTATGTTAATATACACAAGAAAACTACATTAAATAGAGAGAGAAAAACAACGTGTAAACGCTGACTTCCGGCGTCGCCATAGCAGCAGAGTGCCGAGCTACGCCAGCTACAGTCACATCTGATTGGTTCTCTCCGGTTCACTTTCCCCCTGTTAGTCCCGCCTCTCGTCTCGCATTGGAAATCAGTCTCCAACGGAGGGAATCCAGACTGACTTGCCGTGTATCTCATACATGGCATTAGTCAGGCTGGTGTACCAGGCTAATAGCCTACCTGTCCTATGTTTCTTATTCATGTCTTCATAGCACTCCATCCTTTATAAACCTGAGGTTGTAACAAGTTAAAATTGAGAGGAAATTATTCTGTTTCTGTCATTTCTGGTTGAATAGCAGTTGTTTAAGTGAGAAATGTGTGTCTGGCAGCGGTGATGACGGCTCTCAACCAGACAAATGTAAAAATCGCTGAATGCTTTTAATGGCTCGTATACAGCAGTCACTTCTCTATACAGGTCACAAGTGTCCAACACTTCCATCTTATTTCAGTATCTTTCCTTCTTGGCGACTGACGGGTGATTTAAACAACTACTCTGTCAGCAGAGTTGCTGCGCGCCGTCATCTTTGAACATTCTTTTGCCCGCCAGGCGTCCCGGCAGGTCACGTGACTGAAAACTATCTACAGTGTATGCAACTCTGTATTAGTTTCTGTAGTTGTTTCTTCTGATCACATCCGAAGCATCATGTTGTCTTTTGTATTAAATGCGCTACATACAGTATGTACATTTTCCTTGCCGGTTTTTCTAGACATATGCCAAACAAAATTAGGGTACACAATTTAAAATTTACAGTACACAGTCCAAAATGTCCGATGATGCATTGAGCACTTTCCTCCATTTTTCTGTCTTTACTCTTTATGTAATACAGTATATGACTTTTCATTAACTTTGACCGATTAATTTACATTCATTGCCAACCGTGCTGCTCCCCAAACTCAGTCACTGCTGCAGGTTTTGTGGCAGGTCAGGAGTGTGGATGCCAGGTTCTTTCTGACATACACTAAGGTGTCTGTGACCTGCAATGTGATAACAGTATCATATATCATACAAAATCTGGTTAAATGGTGCCAGCACTCATGGCTGGTCTTATAAAAAGCTAAACACCAAAGAAGAAGAAGACCTTCACAGGCACACGCGCAACCCGCCCAGAAGCCAACCTCCAGGATCACCTTACACCAAAATCTCTGCTCTGATGAGGACTTCAGAGTCCCTTTGGAAGTCACACAGACACAACATATGTGGATCTCCTGAAACTAGACTCTTCACTTGCAACTTTTTTTGTTTTACTCTTTCATCTTCTTATAAATTTAATTATGTACCAGAGTGATATCTATATTTTTTCAAACAACCTTAAGATTCTTAAACCTTTCATTGCTCATTTATTTGTCATCTTTTCTGCAGTGACAGGAGATAGTAAGGTGTGGAAAGCCTTTCACAACTAAAGAATACACAAAATAATAATTTATTAGAATATCTATTATTGGATTAAAAAAAAAAAATCTGACAATTGCATGTCTCTACCAAAGATAGGAAATTAAAATGACAACAAGCATCAACAGTGCTTTAATCAAATAAACTCTAAGGGTTTGGCCTTTTCCTTTTTTTTTCTTGATACATAAAAGCAATAAAATGTTAAAAGTTTGATTCACTGTGAGTTATTTTTAAGAGTCAAGTAAGTTTTGCGCAAGCCAGGGATATCAAACTCAGGTAAAAGACCAGGGTTTGATATCCTTGGTATATATATACAGCCATGGAAAAAATTAAGAGATTTGTAATTTGTAATTTTATTAAGGATCCCCATTAGCTGTTGCCATGGCAAGCAGCTAGTCTTCCTGGGGTCCAAATCAAAAACATTCAGTAAAAAGAACAGTCACAAATACAAAATTTTCAAAAAGTGGCATTTCACAACACACAATAGTCAAATTATCAGTGAATGCACAGAAAAATTTAATAAAATCTAATAAAATAAAACAGCCAATGAAACAAAAACACTTCAAGGCATCAGATGAAGTCTCAAATTCCTTTTAAAAGATAAGTTGCTGTGAATGCAGCAGAGGTTTTGAGGCAGGTTATTCCATAAAACCAATGATCTATATATAAAAGATCTCTTTAGAGCATTGGTTCTTGGGCCTGGTAAAACAAGCTGCCCATTTCTAGAACCCCTAGTGTTATGATCATGAACAGAATTACTAAAAACAATTTGTGAATATATAAAAGCTGGAACATTACTGCTCATGACTGACTTGAACAGCATAAGTGTTTTAAAAAGATCAACTTTGTCATCAAAAATAATGGTTATGCAATTGAGTACAAACTGTACTGTGAGTCATGAAAGAGACAGATAACAAACTATAAAATGCCTATAAGCACTGTTTTTGGCAGTACAATGCCATAGCTATTGATAGAATGGGATGAATTTTAAAGGTATTAAAAGAGAGAAAAATTTAAGAAAATAAAAAAATTCTTTTTTGGGGAGAAAAAAAAAAAAAAATTCCGAAGAAAAAAAAAATAAAAAAGTAAAATAAAAAAAAAAAAGAAAACAAAAGGAAAAGTCACAAACACTACAGGAAAGAAAAAAAAGAGAAAAAAAAAAATTCAAAAAAAATCATGGAAAAATAAAATAAAAAAGAAAAAAACTAAAAAGGAGAAAAAAAAAAAAAAAAAAAAAAAGAAAAGAATTAATATTAAAAAAAAAAAAAAAAAAAAAACAGGGGAAAAAAAAAAGAAACAAAAAAAAAAAAGAAATGAAAAAATGTATAGAAATATCTCACAGAAAAAATAACCTTCCCTTTAAAACCAAAATCACTTATCAAGAAAAGCATGGAAAATGGTTAGATATCAGTTTTTAAATTAAATAAATTAAACTTTTATGAGCTGTTTTTGTTATCATTATATTTGTCCAGACAAATGTACTTAAATATATATATATATATATATATATATATATATATATATAGAGAGAGAGAGAGAGAGAGAGAGAGAGAGAGAGAGAGTTATTTTCTGTGGTAAGCTACAGTCAGTGAGGTCAATTTAAATCTGCAGTTTACAAACATGTCCACAGGGGGGCAGCATTGTTCCATGTGGAGGAAACTCCAACCTCAGGTAATTGTGAAAACTGAGAGTAGGTAATTAAACTTCTCAGTACATGAAGTTAATGTGGGTCACTCATCAAAATGATGAAACTAAACTGAATTTAAACTGAGTATAATTTAGATGTTTCACACTCATGAGGTGAAACACATGTGTTACCGGACTCCAGGTTGTGGCCACACCTAGCAGCCCGACTGAACACGTTGGACCAGTGATGACTCCCAGAGGGTGTGTCCTGCCCCGCCGCTGTGAAAGAGAGCAGTGTTCACCTCCTCCTGCTACCAGCCTGCCGTAAGTTCTCCTCCTCCTCCTCCTCCTCCTCCTCTGGGGTTTTTGGAGAACGCTGGAGGGAAGATAGGCAGCACAGCCAGAGCCTCGCGCCTCTCTGGGGGACCGACAAGTTTATTCCTCGCGGCGGAGACTCCTGGAAATAATACCAAGACACTTCTAAAATAACTAGGAGACCTCCAGGATCTCTGAGGCTGACCTGTAACCATGGGGGACGTGGTTTCCTCTCACCTGGATGAGAACAGGCGGGGGATGATTACAGGTGAGGTTTGAACAATCAAAAAACAAGTTAGTAAATGTTTCTTCCTTTATTATTCGATTATATTAATCTATTTCTGTATTTTAAGGGAAACTACAAACATAATGAGTGTTGCTTTGCTCCACATAAGGAGTCCTCTGAGTCCCAGCTCTGCTGTGGGTCTACTGTATTTCTCAGATAATAAGCAGGTTTCCCAAATGAGAGCTTGTTTGTATAAGTTTGGGACTGCATGCTATTTAAGTCTCAGACTGCTCCAGGTCACACACTAGCTGTGCAAGTCTGAGCCATTATCTCAACAAAGCCTGGGAGCAGAGGGAAGCTGAGGCTGAAATCACCTCCATCAATCTGCAGATGACTCCTGTCAAGGCTACAAGTAGATTGACGATGCAAATACTGTAGACTTGAGCTACAAAAAGGGACATTTTAGCCTCAGCTGGAATGTTCTTTTCTGGCTCGCAGCCTGTTTGTGTGCCAGTGCTTGCATGTGGGAAGGATTTGAGGTCCAGAGGAAACGGGGAAGAAAATATTCTCAGATTTAGTCAGGGGAAAAAAAAAAAAGGGGACGAACCTCCCAGTGGGAAGCTTCTTCTTAAAGGAATGAATTCTCTTCAACATGTTAAGAGGTTTAAATGAAAAAATGTGCAACAAAACCATCTCCATTAAGATTTTAAAAGCTTTCAGGCACACATGATCATACTTGGATCATCTTGTGATGTCATATGAGGGATTTTTCCACTCTGACACACAGCAGAAGCTACACTGTGGAAGGTGGAGGTGGAAACCAAAACGTGCTTCAGAGAAGAGGAGGAATGAGACATGCAAATGCTATGATATTTTATGAGGTTTGATCACTGAATTTTTTGTTTTAACACAAGGTTGGGAAGTTTTACATTCAGACAGGGACTTATAGCACTGCTGATTTTTAAACCCCCACTACTGAACTTTGGTAGACAGCTTTCATCAAGCCAAGTAAAGGTCTGTCTGAAGTTGACTCTTGTCTTATCTTTTATTCCGTCCCTCTCTCTTTCTTTTCATTGCCACCTCCCATTTTGTCCTCCTTTTTGCTCAATCAGTCATGGTGCAAAAGGCCAAGAAATCCAGCTGCTGGCGTGTGACGAAGGGCTGTAAAGTGATGCTCCAGGCTGGAACAGCAAATCCTAAAGTACAGTTTCTCAGCCTCAGGACGCTGCAGGGAAACAGCAGCTCTAAAAGTGTACATAATATACATTACTGTGACATCAAAATGATTTACAAGGGTGGAGTTTTATAGTCAGAAAAATATGTAGCGTTACTTTAAATAATTGATTCCCACTCAGCACAAAAAGTATTTTAAAACACTGATTTTGCAGTTTATGCTGGCAGATCAGGAAAACTTTCAAAAATGCTTTTAGGATTTGAAAAAGACAGAAAACTATCCACATTTAACTGTAAAAATGACAGAATTCAGCTTCAGAAGTGTTCAAATTAGCATCTAAACAGACTATATGAATTTTGGAAACATGAATATATAAATCCTGCAGAATAATAACTGGGAAAATCTATTTCTGAGCTGAGCTGCCATGCATGGCGGTGGATGTATGATGCCGTGGGCTCATACTGCAGCTTGCTACATTGGGGATGATTTCAGTTTCTCTGGTAGAAGGAAGTGTGGATTCAGTGAAGCACTATTTATGGAGTCAAACATCACCATCTATAAAAAGATGAAAATGAGAAGAGGACGGCCCCTACGAGATAATAGCCCTAAACACAGTTTAGAATCCGCAAGGGTTTACCCTGACAGCCGCAAGCAGAAGGTGTTTATGATCCTTACGGCCTAAACAGATGGAAACATTTTGCGGGAAAGATTAATATAACAAACTGAAAGGAAGTATGATCATGAAGGGTGCCCAAACCTTTGCATCACATCCCAGCTTTGTCTTCTTTTGGAGATCAGGTTTTGCTTTACTTGTTTATGAAAGCAGAAAATGTTGTTTTTCTGGTAAAAATTCCTGAAATAGTGCAGCTTAATTTGTGATTCTGAGCCGTGAGGAAGAGCGAAGTCAGGAGGAAGATAATGAGTGAAGCTGCTGAGGTGCAGCAGGTAGCAACATGTCACAGAGTTATAGCAGCTGAAACCGCTGTCTGCCTCTCACACACCCTCCTTCAGTGTTGTCTTTACCAGCGACTCTGTAAACCTCCTTTGTTTGCATGTGCGAACCAATAGCGACACAAGCAGCATGCCCTTTAAAGTACAGCTTTGAACCACAAGTGAGCATTAAAGCTCTGACTTAGCGGTGGGCGTTCACCTTCTGTGTTTGAGGAGTCTTATTCAACTTACGGTATCTAACTCCCTACAAGGTGGTTTCTCCATCTCTGTTGCTTAATCACATTTTCCTAAGATCACGTCCTCCCACATGGGCCACACGTACTGCAACACATGCAATGTGTGACGCTGCAGTAGAAGATAGTGATAAACAAAATCCAATTTATACATGCAAATCTGCACCAAAAACAGAGGTGCAGGTGCTGGTCAAGTCTTTTTTCTGTATTCTACACCCAGTCAGACCTCAGTTGACACTCCAATGTGAAGCATAACAGGATTACATAAGACAGACCACCTGCTTCCTCGCCCCCTTCACAACAAACTGACCTCACAGTGGAGAGAAGGTCACATCTCCTGGAAAAACTCCAGTTTGAAAGAGATTGTAGCCATCAGCATTTCTTCCTTCGTAGCACAAACAGTAGAAAAAGAAAGTGGTCCCTAATATCAGTGAATTCCTACAGAAGTGGTTACATTTTCAGACATTTTGGCTCATTTTATAAGGAAGTAGTTAATGATATACATTGATGCAGCATCAGTATTCAATATTTAAGACAATGACACCGTAATAAGACATTTTACACATTACGATGTCAGATATGCTGTTTATAGACTGAATGGTCCATGTTGGACATACCAACAGAAGACTCAAAGACAGATTTGCCATGTGGATAAAAAATGTGATTATGCAATGCTATTACATGCATATGATCCCTAGGTTTTACACCCATGCTCAAAAGTTGTATGTCCATCATTAAATGAGTATTTTTCTGCAACCACAAGGTGCAAAACCCGCTTTTATTATGATTTATTATGAATCTCTTTGAAATGATGCAGCTGTAGCTCTAAACCAGTGCTGGCTCCAGCAGGTTCTCTGTGCGTCCCCACTTCAACACACCTGAGTCTAATCAAATGGGTTCAAGAGCCTATCAAGCTTTGCAAAGTGACTTATTCATTTGAATCAGGTGTGTAGGAGCAGGGACACTTGGAAAACCTGCAGGACGAGGGCCAAGGTTCCCACCCCTGCTCTAAACCCCCACCGGATCATAGTACAGTATGTGAACATTATCTCTGCAGAACAGAGCTAGAGGTTTTAAGTGGGGGTCTCTGAAATGACCATTTACTGTAGGCACCATCAATGTCAAAGTCCCCCAATGAGGGGAGCTCAGGTTTTAGCTGGTCAGTGGTTAAAAGTGGTGATGTGTCGTTCAGCTGGCCTGTGTACAGCCTGCCCAGGTTCAAGTCCCATCCCAGGGCTCTTTGCTGCGCATTACTCCCCGCTTTCTCTGACTCCTTTCTATTCAGCTACTTAAAGCTAAATGCTAAATGTCATTGGGAGGGATATGTAAGGACATAATCATCTATAAACACCGTTGCAACAGGAAATGTTCTGGATTGTACAACTTTTCTGGATCCAGTGATGAAATGGATTAAGTTTTGTATACTTTTAGCTTGGATAATAATGAGAATCAGTTTCTTAACAGTTCATTCATTCATTTTCTGTACCGCTTCATCCAATTCAGGGTTGCTGGAGCCAATTCCAGCTACTATCAGGCGAGAGTTAAGGTACACCCTGGACAGGTCGCCAGTCTGTCGCAGAGCCAAAACAGAGAGAAACAACCACACAACGTGCATGTCTTTGGGTGGTGGGAGGAAGCCGGAGTTGATTTAACAGTTAATGATATAAAATCGACAGTGAAATTATCAAAACTTGACACAGAAATGGGAAAACAAACAGCTTTGGCCTTACGTACAGTACCAACAAAGTGGTAGAGATGGCTCAGGCTGGTTTATTCCCACAAATCTTTCCCAGGGTTTATGTACGAATTTTTAAGTTAATTTCAATACCTTTTCAAGACTTTTTAAGACCTCCCAAAAAATTAAGACCTCATTGCCACTTTGTGCCATCATCAGCAACATATCTTTAACCTACAGTATATAACAGTTGTAGTCTGGAATGAGACAACCAGAGTACAACCATGCCGAATTCAGAAATGCTGGAATAGAATAACTTAAACCAAAGGGGTAAAGTTTATTTAAACATACCTGATTGTAGGTCAGAACACTCAAGCTACCAGCTTATAAACAAGGAAAACTGGGGGGGGGGGGGGGGGACATAACTCGAAATAAAAGTTATTGCATGTGCCTCAACTCATTTGCTTTGCATTCTGGCGGTTTCTCCGTTTGTACAGTATCAGTTCTTCGTGGATGCTTTTTTCTGTCAAACTATTTGGACACAGCTTGAACACCAACAAAATTTGATACCTCAAAATTCCAATTAAGACTCTTAAATACTTTTTAAGGGTCCTAATTCGACCAAATTTGATTTATCAACTTTAAATACTTTTTAAGACCCCGCGGACACCCTGTTTCATAAGATTCATTATAGTCCTGCTCCTTTAAACAATAGATTGCATTAATTGTTTACATTTTAATATTTTGTTGTTTTTTTTTTATTTCATATGAACAGACGTGATTGTGTTAAATCATCTCGTGATACTGTCTCATCTTGATCGCTGAGTGTTGAATCGATTCAAATTAAAACCACGGAATTTGTGATATTGGCAAACATTCCATCAGTATCTACTGAATCGATATGATATTGCATTATAATGGAGACCGTGACCCCTGAGAAAGACAATGGGGATTGTTTTGTTCTCATTTTAAGATCTGCTTTCCACGACTTGAAAGAAGATCCACTTTGCTACCCACTGAATGTAATATTACAGCGCAGGAGACTGCACCTCAGCCATGCGCTTCATGTTGCCTGGCTTTCCAGAAGAAGCCTCCTTGTACCTTCCAAGTGTGCCTTCGAACCTTTTCTTTAGCATCTATGTCAAAAAATCCTAATCTCTAATCATACTTTGCTAATTACTCATGTTTAATCACATGAGTTTTCAGCTTGCAGAGGCATCTCAGTTTGTCTCCAGAGAAACAAAAATACCCTTCATTTTGTTCTGGTATCCATATCTGTGTTTCACTTATTTGCTTATACTGTAATCTGGTATTAATTACTTCTGTAAACTGGAAGAGTGGATGACAAGATTGAGTTAATCAGAGCAATCTCAGGTCAGTGTAAGGGACACCGTCTCCCTGATAGCAGCTCTTACGCAACACCAGGAAAAAAAAAAAAGGTTCAGCAAGCGATAGAGTGGATGGAGGAATATATAAAATAACCATCTGGCCACATCCAGTAAAAATGGAGGGCTGAGTGTGTGCTCCACTTGCTGGCCTTTGTCTCCAGGAGCCCTCAAGTCTCTGCCAGTTAAGTTTCCCAGTCTGCTGATTTTGGCCCAGCAGGTCGAGCGCTGGAAAGTACCAACTCCCTGCATATTTGGACTGCAGGCAACATTAACCAGCACTTATCTGGAAATTGACTCGTGACACAAAGAGTTTCTGTTCAGAAGCAAATTTCCTCTAATGATTAGTTTCAACCAACCAGGCTACTGATGGATGAGCGCTTCCATACAGCAAAAGCAAAGCTGCTGCTGCTTCGCTTGCAACCTTCCATCCTCAGACCCGTCCTCCCGCCTCATCCTGCTGTGGCATGGTGTTTTTAATCAGTGTGTCCCTGTCCTCTGTCTCCTCCACATTCTCTCCCTGTCTTTCCTGTCCTGTCAGCTCTTTCCTTCCTGCTCTCCCACTGCAGCCCGGCTCCCTCCTTCCTGTGCTCTTCCTTCCATAAACAGATCATAGTCGACACCGGCTGACGCTGACCGAGCCAAATTACACCGATCGGCTCCACGACCTACTTTTTTTTTTTTTTAAACCATTAGAATGTGGGAAAAACTTCCTCCAGCTGGTTCTTGGAGTATTTACTGGGATGCTGAAGCGTTATCTAGGGAATCAGAGGAAATAGAGAGATGAGTCATACTGTGATGGTAATAACAATATGAATTGAGATACACAAACAAGTTTGTGATAAGAGCTAATCGATTAGGTATTGACCACAGAAAAAGCAGAACTACATGTTGGTGGAATGCAGTTGTCCTTTTTTCCTTATGAGCTGCCTTAATTTGCTTTAGGTCCACCTTGCTAGTACCAGGTTGGACCATCTTTTACCTCCAGACCTGTCTTAATTCTTGGTGTCATGGATTCAAGAAGGTGTTGGAAACATTTCTCAGAGATTTTGCTCCACATTGACATGACAGCATCACACGGTTGCTGCAGGTTTGTTGGCTGCACATCCATGTTGAGAACTCCCCATTCCACCACATCCCAAAGCTGCTCTGCTGGATTGAGATCTGAGTACAGTGAACTCATTGTTATGTTCTAGAAAGCAGTTGGAGATGACGTGAGCTTTGTGACATGGTGCATTATCCTGCTGGAAGTAGCCATCAGAAGATGCTCCACTGTGGTCATGAAGGGATGGACATGGTCAGCAACAATACCCAGGTAGGTTGTGGTGGTTAAATGATGTTTGGATGGTAAAGAAAAAGGGGCCCAAAGTTCGCCAAGAAAATATCCTCACATTATGACACCACCAGCAGCCTGAACCATCGAGCCACAACAGGATGGATCCATGTTTTCATGATGTTTCCACCTAATTCTGATTCTACCATCTGAATGTGGAGCTGAAATAGAGATTCATCAGACCAGGCAACGTTTTTCCTTCTTCTGTCATCCAGTTTTTCGTGAGTGTGTGTGAATTCCTGTTCGTAGCTGACAGGAATGATACCCTGCGTGGTCTGCTGCTGCTGTAGCCCATCTGCTTCAAGGTTGGACGTGCTGTGTGTTCAGAGATACTATTCTGCGTACCTTCATTGGAACCAGTGGTTGTTTGACTTCTTGTTGCCTTTTTATCATCTCTAACCAGTCTGCCCATTCTCCTCTGACATCAAGAAGACATTTTGGTCCAGACAACTGCTGCTCACTGAGTATTTTTTTCTTCCTCAGGTCATTCTCTGGAAACCCTAGAGATGAAACAACCATGTTCATAGTCACTAAATCCACTTTCTTGCTCATTCTGATGCTCAGAACTTCATCAAGTCATCTTGACCATGTCCACATGACTAAATACTGCCATGTGATTGGCTGATTTGTGCCAACGAGGAATGGAACAGGTGGACATAATAAATTGGCTGCTGAGTTGATGTTATTTTGCAGTATTGATATTGTCCATCCTTTGAAACAATGATTCTATTTTACATGGAAATTCTGCGTCTATATTAAAACAAGGCTAGTTTTGATAGTAAATATGTATATAACTATGAATGTCACATTTTTGTTTGTATGCCACTTTTTAAAGTAACAGATGCATGAAGAATGGCAGATGTGAATATAGTTTGAGATTATCCAAAAGCATCCAGATGAACTGGGATGACATATTCTGACTGAACATTTTTGATGTGTCTTGGGAAGATGGGAGCCATTTATATGAATCCAGTTAATATTTGAAGAAGTTTAAAATAGCAATACTGGAGAGGTGAAATGACTGCATGAGCGGGTTTGTCTTGTTGGAAAACTAAACTTTTTGACTATAAAAGATATAAATAGTTAAGCATTGTTCTCTCCTCTGCACGCATTATACAATTTGTGTTAATTGTACATCAGAGTAGAGGTGTCCTGATCGTGTGTGTGTGTGTTTCTCCTGCAGCTCGGACCAGAGATGTGATGAAAGAGTTCAGTGATGTGTATGAGCAGCAGTACGCCGTCGCTCTCTTCAACAGCGTCCGCTTCGAGATAGAAGGAGGAGGAGGCACGCAGTCACAGCTGCTTCACAGAAAGGCAAGTGCTGCATTGTTTCTGCTCATTTGGTCTTTACAAACAAGTTGACTGAGTTAGAGAAACATCTTTACATGAATGGCTGCATCTCGACCCCGTCTGTTTGGTCTTTCTACAGAATTTTGCAAAAGCTACGCCTCATTTACTTTAGCTGTTGCCTGGAAAACTGGAAATGTTGCAATGCAATGAAACATGCAAATATAAAAGGGGAAAAAAAAGCTCTCCAAAGCTCTGCTTGGGATGTTGGCTGCCTTCTTATGGAGCTAAATCACTGCCCGGTTTATTTGAAAGAAAAATTTGGAATGGAAAAAATGTAAACTGACAATGAAAGTCACGTTTTCATTGTGAACTTTGAAAAACTAATAATTGGGTTCAAAATAAAACAATGTGTACGTTTATATCAAATTTGAATTTCAATGGGATTATGTTTTTGTATTTTTCTAAATATGGTCCCCTCTAATACGAGCTGGTTCAGCATTTATCTTGCATCCTGTCTCTTCTCTGAGATCTCTCCAGCCAGTAAAAGTCCATCTAATATTGACTTTTGTCTTGTCTCTCGCTCTGTCACTTTCTCTCTTCATTTTCCTCTCTACCTCTGGTGTGCATTCAAAACAGTCAGTGTGTTGATTAGCGATGTATCGATATGAAAATGTCAATCACGGTTATTGTGACCTAAATGATCACGGTTATCATTTTTATTGCAGTATTATTGAAATACCCCACCAGCATCTTTAGAAATATCCAAAATGGGTCTAGATGTCTTTTTTGTCTCCACAGCGCTGTACATGTGGGTGCCTTTGTTGCTTTCCAACACATTTTTATAAATTAAATAATGCAAACTGGGACTGTTGCTGCTTTTCCAGGCAATAAGTAGCATCATAGTGAGTTTTTCAAAGTGCAGTAACCAGTCACGGTTATAACGATAATTACAATTTGAAACGATATTACTGACCGTTGGGAAATTTATCACGGTTAACCATTTTATCGGTAATGGTTACATCCCTAGTGTTGATATTCAGGTGCTGGCCTGTAACGCAGTGCCATCAGGCAAAATATAGCTGTCTTATGATCTCCTGATGAATTTTTCAGGGGGTCATATAATGAAAAAAGGGAATAATTACAAGTGCAGACTTACACGGTAGAATCCAGACTTTTTCCCCATTTCTGTTTGTAAACACTATTCAAACTGAGAGCCCCTCGCCTCGGGCTAATGGCCGCATTGCTCTTCAGTCCAAGCCTCTCCTTCAAATTTTGGAAGTAGGTGAAAGCCAAGCGCCAATATTGACCGTGGTTTACCAGCGTGCATCTAAAGCTCTTTTTGCCACAGAGTCCTTCCTTTTCTTCACTGCGTTGTTTTTTTTTTTTTTTTTCTTTGAGGTGAATTCAGGTGAATCTGGGGTCTGCTCTAGTCAATGAGTTTATCCCCACAGAGCGCTACACCCTTAGCTCTGTCACTGGCTGGTGATATATATGCAAATCTCCACCCAGAAATGTCCTGAATACACCAAAACAAGGGGAAAATTAAATGCAGTCAGGGAGAGTTGCAAACAAAGTAACCACCACCACCGAGTAGAGGCCCAAAGCTGTGAAGTAAAACAGATTTTACTTGCACGAGTGTAATGTTTATTTTCAGGGGGAAAACTCCGGATTCTACCTTTAATACATGATTCACCTTCAGCTTTTTAGCCTTTGAATTCCGATGAAGGCTGAAAAGCCAAAACGCGTATGTGAGTCATGTATTAAAGTCTGCACTTGCAAATTCAGAGTGTTCAACTTTTCTTTCGTTTTTACCAAATTCTTTGCCCTGCGAGTTTTTCTACCTGAGCTTTTGCTGTTTACTAGCCGTTACCTGCACTTTAATTCAGTGAGCACTCCACCTTTATCCTTCAGAGAATAATTATGTTCCCCTTGGCCTGATCTGTGTCTTTGATCTTTACAAAAAGTCAGAAATATCTCCCTTTCTTTTCATTCTTATCATCCTATATAATATTAGGCTGGTTACAGGATGCATTTCTCCACTTTTTCATGCTAGCAGCCTTGCTAGCTTCCAGTTTATATTAAAGTTGGTCATGTAGCTTTAGCTTAGTCAACGCTAAGTTTCTGAGGTACTCGTTGAGCATCTTTTTAGTTTATTATCCACTTCAAAGTGAAAATCTGGATTCATCGAGTAAATGTGTAGTCCCTAGATCAGGGGTCACCAACCTTTTTGAATCTGAGAGTCTGCGGATACTGAACAATATGAAGGGCTACTACTAGATTAAACTTTTGAATAAAGCAAGGTTTCTCCTTTGATGACAATATTGATATTCACTCATTAAAAGCACTGCCTTGAAATTTTATCACAAAATTATCAAAATGATTCTGTCATAGTAGGGAACATGACGTGAAACTTTTGTTTTAATTCTTAATCCATTTTTATTTCTTCCATTTTTCAAATGATCTGTTCTGCAACATTTAACAGCAAATCATTAACATCTTCAAATCTAGTCACATAAACTCAGTGTCTTCCCACATAAGTGTCTTACAGTGGGTACGGAAAGTATTCAGACCCTTTTAAACTTTTCACACTTTGTTTCATTGCAGCTATTTGCCAAAATCGAAAGTTTTTTTTTCTCACTGTACACTCAGTACCCCATCTTGACAAAAAAAAACAAACAGAAATGTGGAAATTTTTGCAAATTTATTAAAAAAGAAAAACTGAAATATCACATGGTCAAAAGTATTCAGACTCTTTGCTCAGTAGAAGCACCTTTTGAGCTACTACAGCCATGAGTCTTCTTGGGAATGATGCACCAAGTGTTTCACACCTGGATTTTGGATCTTCTGTCAATCTTCCTTGCAGATCCTCTCCAGTTCCGTCAGGTTGGATGGTGAACCGTGGTGGACAGCCATTTTCAGGTCTCTCCAGAGATGTTCAGTTGGGTTTAAGTCAGAGCTCTGGCTGGCCCAGTCAAGAATGGTCCCAGAGTTGTCCTGAAGCCACTCCTTTGTTATTTTAGCTGTGTGCTGAGGGTCATTGTCTTGTTGGAAGGTGAACTTTCGGTCCAGTCTGAGTTCCTGAGCACTCTGGAGGAGGTTTTCTTCCAGGATCTCTCTGTACTTGGCCGCATTCATCTTTCCTTCAATTGCAACCAGCTGTCCTGTCCCTGCAGCTGAAAAACTTCCCCATAGCATGATGCTGCCACCACCATGTTGCACTGTTAGGGCAGGTGATGAGCAGTGCCTGGTTTTCACCACACATAACGCTTAGAATTAACTCCAAAAAGTTCAATCTTGGTCTCATCAGACCAGAGAATCTTATTTCTCACAGTCTGGGAGTCCTTCATGTGTTTTTTGGCAAACTATGCAGGCTTTCATATGTCTTGCACTGAGGAGAGGCTTCCGTCGAGCCACTCTGCCATAAAGCCCCTACTGGTGGAGGCTGCAGCGATAGTTGACTTTGTGGAACTTTCTCCATCTCCCTACTGCATCTCTGGAGCTCAGCCACAGTGATCTTTGGGTTCTTCTTTACCTCTCTCACCAAGGCTCTTCTCCCACAATTGCTCAGTTTGACTGGACAGCCGGGTCTAGGAAGAGTTCTGGTTGTCCGAAACTTCGTCCATTTACAGATTATGGAGGCCACGGTGCTCTTAGGAATCTTTAATGCTGCAGAAATTCTTTTGTAACCTTGTCCAGATGTGTGCATCGCCACAATTCTGTCTCTGAGCTCCTTGGGCAGTTCCTTTGACCTCATTGGCTCTGACATGCACTGTGAGCCGTAAGGTCTTATATAGACAGGTGTGTGCCTTTCCCAATCAAGTCCAATCAGTTTAATTAAACACAGCTGGACTCCAATGAAGGAGTAGAACCATCTCAAGGAGGATCAGAAGAAATGGACAGCCTGAGAGTTAAATATGAGTGTCACTGCAAAGGGTCTGAATACTTTTGACCATGTCATATATCAGTTTTTCTTTTCTAATAAATGTGCAAAAATTTCTACATTTCTGTTTTTTTCTGTCAAGATGGGGTGCTGAGTGTACATCAATGAGAAATAAAATGAACTTTTTTTTTATTTTAGCAAATGGCAGTAATGAAACAAAGAGTAAAAAGTTTATAGGGGTCTGAATACTTTCTGTACCCACTGTGGTAAGACACTAAAACCTGGACATAGCTCTCCATCATAGCTGCGCCCGCTAGCATGTAGTGAGTGAGTGAGGTGTTGTTTAGTTTTGCACACAGCTTTGTAATTTGACCCAAAAGGGTTCATAAGTTCATATATAGGACTACTACACAGATTTTTTAAGCCTGAGGGCACCCCATGTGGTTCCTGTGGGCAGTTGGATGCCCGCAGGCACCACATTGGCTACCCCTGCCCTAGATACATCTATTGAACACTAAATATGACATGGTGCCTGTCCATTATCTTAGAACTAATCTAGTGTTACCATTTATCTGTTGTAGATAAGCATCGCTACGTAGCTTCATGCTAACATCAGGGTAATAGTTCCAAAGGACAAAATAGGTTCTAGAAATTTATTACCAAATGTGAATAATTTTTTTGCATGACAAGTTTGGAAACCACTTTAAATTGACTTTTAACTGGTGTGGTGGTCCATGCAGGTCTGGACAGATGTTTCTGTCCTCCTTCAGGGACCTGTCAATTATCTGAGGTGGACACCCTGGCCACTCAATTAGCACTGCCCATGTTGACGATTAAGAGATAACAAGATAGTCCTTGGAGGCAAACTACAAAGAAGCCATGGTGGCTCATGTCTTTTGAACAGTCCTGTCCTAAAACATACAAATAAAATCTGCTGTGCTACGATAAGCTCTCAGTCTACTTTCCTCTAAGACATTCATTCTGCTGTTCTTTATGAAACTTTTGGTCAAAAAGGAATTCATCAAATCATTCCCACATGACTGCTTTCTCTTTCTGCAGTGGTTTGAACATCATGTTACTCAGAATGCATGAATGAATCATTGGGATATTACCTAATGATGGAGCCGTCTGCCGTTCCTCTCACTGCACTTTGTATTCTCCGCATCTTTTTTGCTCACTGAATGCACCGACAAATTATACTTTTTCTTTGTTTTTAATTACTGGAGGGAAAGTGGAGCACATTTCACACATGGACGGAGATTCTGTGATGGCAGTTCATCTGTCTTGGCCACTATGTGGAGGACAGATGCTTTATCTTCCTCCCATTCTGTCAATTTATCTGTTTAAAGACTGGATCAAATGTGAAAATGCATAGAAAAATGTGATATGTTTATTTTCACTAAGCTGAATTATGTTTTTGGTTTACATCTGCACACAGAAGGGTGAATTATGTTTTTTTTTAATTCATATTTGAATGGAAGCAATTAAAAATATGTGCTGATCAAACACTTCTGTAGTAAGTAAAATCATAAAATTAGATTTATTTTAACAAGTTGCAGCAAACATGTTTGAATGATAACTCCTCTCTTGACTGGCCTTGCTTAGTTTTTCCTCTCTGAGCAGGGATTATTTGATCCGAGGCAGGAAATCCGAAAACAAAGTGGGTGGTGTGTATCCTTGTGTAAACACTTGTAGGTAAAACTCTCCTCCCCTGAATGTTTGGAAACTCCAGCTAGACTAAGACTCTTGCACAATTCTGGGAAAATCTTCTATAAGAGAAGTAATGTCTCATTATTGCAACACATAGATGCAGTATTTGTCACTGTGTGTTTTGTATTAGGTGGTGGAATAAAGAATCTTATGGATTGTGGGTCATGCTTTAATATTGGGTGTGAATTTTCAGGACCCCCTAGCAGGCCGCTCCATCTTCTCTGGCAGTCTGTTCCAGTATCTGGAGGAGAACCGGAAGTGGAGGAATCGCTTCGTGTCTGTACCAAACAGCTACACCATCAGCCTCTATGAGAGAAAAACAGTGAGTGGACGTGGGATCAGACTGAACTTCTGCTATGATGAATTTGGGACTTGTGTTAAAGCCCTTTCTCTTTACAGGCACATGAACGGGGGCTGCACCCGAAGCTTACCATCAACTGTGCCGGCTACAAGGCCCTGACCTCCATGGAGGAGTACGTGGAGCTGATCAACGGCAGCCTGCCAGGTTGGAAAATAACCGATGCTGATGAAAGCATGATGGAAAAATCATAGCGATATAAATAAAAACAAACTGTAATGATTTTACTAAAATCATTTAAACCCTTTATTTCAAGCCTGTAACATGTTTTAAAAGCATTGGAGCTGATGATGATGATGTTTGTCAGTTTCCTGCTTCACCTCATTCCATTTTAAATGAGCTCCGTCTTGGAAAAGATGGCAACGTCTCTGGAGTTTATGTGAGCTTTTTCCTTTGAACAGTGCGCTAATGGATGCAGCTGCAAACTGTGTTGATCAGCAGTGGTTTGCAGAAGCGATTCCCACCACAAATCAATGATGAAGTCCAGAGTCTAGACGCTGGTGGTGGATGGAGTGAGATAAGAGGAGGCGGGGACTTCCTATGAGGCCCCTGGGCATCAGATGGAGGTGGAGGAAGTGGCTTGTAGGCTGAAGAGAGAATGCTCGAGCAGAAAAAAGATTTAAAGAACGAAACTGACTGATTGGCTCTGAAAAACAGCATTAAGAAGGTGATTGGGCCACAGCAGTGGCACCACATTAAGAATGAGGTGAATTAGCAGGGAGGAGGGTCCTGGACATAGGAGAATAAGGGCAAGCAAGTTTTTAGGCTGTAGCATCCCACTGATCAAGCAATGATCAATAATGATGGCTGCTCAGTACTGGTTTTCAGATTTTTGCCTTCATAGAAATGAAATATTTCTCAGGTTTAATGGAAAGTTTAAGTTAATAGTGGTAAAAACACTAATTTCTTTTCTTTTTCTTTTGTAATTTTATTTTTATTTGAATACGTTACTCAATATATATGTTGAATAACGTGGAAATGTTTGTTTAGTTTTAAAATCCAAATTTTTTTTCTGGAATTTGATGAAGAAAATGTTGATAGTATTAAGGTTCATTCTATTGTCCTTACACATTTAAAACGCAAAAAAACAAAAAAAGAAAGAAAAACGCAAAAGAACTAACCATGTTTCTTCGGCCCAAAGTTAGAATATATAATAACGAATACAGATGGACTTTGCGAATAACTTAAAATCATATAACAGTAAATGAAATAACTGCATAAAAAATTAGATAAATGAGGACAGGTTCTCAGAGTTCATGGAAGAAGCTGCACTTCATGCTCGCTGATCAGGTTTTGAGCGTGAGGCTACGCAGTCCTGCCTGAGGGGATGAGGTTGAGCTGTTCATGGATGGGTGGGGCCCATCATGATATTTGATGGGCTTGATCTGCATCCGCTGACGTCTGCCTCTAAAGACGGGAGGATGCTGTCAGTCTTTTCTTCAACATCCTCAAAGACACAGTAATTATGATAACGTCAGACTTTATTACCTTGGTTACAATAACTACGCTTTAAAACTATTTAGTTTGAGAGTAAATATAAGTAGGATTTAGCTACACTATCCTAATTTAGTCTACAAATAGGGATTTATTTTCAGTTTTCTTTTACATGATTGTTGGCACAACATATTATTATTATTATTATTATTATTCTTATCCTGTGAATTAATATGATATTGTAGTGTGATCAGACTTGTGATTTACACACCTATTAAGTAATATGGCATCTTAGTCTGGAAAACGTTGTCAAAAAGATAGTTATAACCATCTTAACCATCCACCATCGAACATTGTCCTGCAACAACACACTGCTGTTTTGTAACTGTACCATGGCTGACTCGGCAAAGAAACCCAAGAAAACATTATCGAAGGAAGCAAGGGAAAGAAAGAGAGAAAGGGACAGAGCAAGAGATAAGACAATAGTCAACCTCAGACTGAATGTTACTGACTGGAGAGAAGGGACAGGATGCAAGACGGATGCTGAGTTCGCCTTTTCCCCAAAGTGTGAAAATCTGCTGAAGTTAAGCTGTTTAAAATGAATGAAAGCAAAACAGTTTTGTGTTAATTTAAACATTTGATGAAGCGCTGTATTTGTATGCTCTTCATCATATGAGCCCCTTGTACAGGCTGAGTGAGTATAATGTGATATATCATTAGTAATTAGTAATTAGTTTTACAGTCTGGTAGCTGAGAAGGTTCAAAAGGCACTTATGATGACAAAATGTGCCCAAATGGCCCAGTGGTGCTTTTGCCTGGACATACCTGTAAAACTGCTCGTGTTCACTCTTTACTATCTACTATTTGACTTTTAATTTTTAATTTTTTTTTTTATCAGATATTCCTAAACACTTTCCTGGATGAATTGAGCAACTAAATGAGCTACTCTGACACAGTAACACACATCCTAATTCTGACACTTCTGTAGTTATCTCCCACATTTCAGCTTTCTTTTGAGACCAAGATTATACAGCCTTTGTAGATGTGAAGATATACTCCATTTTATTTTGGACAGGATAATAAATGCATGAAGACATGACGTATGAATAGGTTTTCCCTTCTTTCGTTGTAGTGTCTAAAAACAATTTTAAAAACAAATCAGTTTTTTCTGTGTTGACTTTTTGCAGGTGTCAAGGCCAAAGCGAGCAACAATCCCTTCATCAAGTGCGCGACCCAGTTCCCCCTCATCCTGTGGCACCCGTACGCCCGCCACCACTACTTCTGCGTGATGACCGAGAAGGAGCAGAAGAAGTGGCACGCTGTCCTGCAGGACTGCGTTAGACACAGCAACAACGGTAACTATGCACGCGCATACACAAATAAATGGGGAGGTAAAATAAAAATGACTCATTGTTTCATCTGGAAGCATCGCTGAAAAGCATGAGATGACTGCATGAAGAGATGATGATAAACTGAGTGGCCTGCAGCTCAGCACATACACACCTTTTCAAGAGCTCCACCCAGATCAATCAGTGCCTCCGTCTTCTTCTGTGCCTTTGTTGTGTTTCAGATGTGGGTGTGTATGAGTGTGTGTGACAGTGTGAAGCCGTTACATGCCATCTGAGTGAGCTGTAGACGTTAGTTGCATCAGGAATAAACTGTATTTTGTTTTTAAGGATTTAGTCACATTCTTGTTGTTTTTGGGTTGGAGCAACATGTTGAAGTTTTTACTGTATATGTTGGGTCATTTGTACCATGGCAGCAGCATTTACTTCCTGTTTTATGCTACATTTCTGCTGTTTGCAAAGAAAGTTTCATATAATTCCTTTTAACGATGAAATCCATCAGTTAAATTTGTTTAAGTCTATAGATGAAACCAATTACTTATTTGCAGAAATAAAAATATGTCAACTACTGTCTGGTTCACAGTAGCTTCTAAATTCATAACTCATATGTACAGAGTTTCTACCAGGATAGTGTTGTTTGTATTTTTAATTAACTTTTTTGACACGCAGTATGTAATACAGCACTTTTGTGAACATTGACAGACAGTATTGCTGTGTCTCCAGCTTTTTTTTCCCCTCGTTTTTAAAGGTCAAGTTCAATTCCTCCCTGCCAGTAGGTGGCGCACTAATACTCGCTTACTCAATTAGCATCAGCAACGTTACAGAACCTGCTAACCGTTAATGTCAGGAGGAAAGGGGCAACCTCCACGGGGCATTTGAGCCCCTTTGCTACCTTCCCCCTCATTCTGCTTCATTTTTTTTTTTTTTTTTTGCCTACTTTAATTACAGAATTATGTAATTAAGCTAGCACATCTAGAGATAAAGCTAACAGCAAAGAATCCTAACATTGGCATGATAATCAGATGTAGATATTTTAGACCCGTCAAAAGTGATAAAGCAATTACTCACATGCTGTAAAAAATTTGGAGGGTAAAATGAGCACATTTATTACGCACCCCGTTAGACGTTCCGTAGGTGTATTGTTTTTCTAAAAAAAAATCATTGTTTTGATGAAAGAGTTGTAGCTATCACCTTTGACTCTATTAGAATGTACAGTAAGTAACACAGTGGTCTGGTGTTCAGGTGAATCCAGGCTTTACCCACTGATGACATCACAGTTCATCAATGAAAATCACCATTTTTTGACGCTTGTTGAGAACCAACTTTTCAGGTTCCAAACCAACTTTCTACCGTGTGACTGTTCTGGCCAGTTCAAAGTTAGGTTCAGGAACCAGCACCGTGCAGGTTCCCGGCCAGCGCGAGTGTTCCCCGACATGCTGTTAGACAGTTCCTCCCTCGCTTCTGAGGAAGACTGAAGTGACGGTCGAAACATGTCAGGGTATACTACAACTCCTTAAAAATCTATTGTCTGAAAGAAGAACTTTGTCCTTTATGTTGTTACTTTCGACCAGTCCCAAGGAATATAATCTAAATGTAAATGCTTTTTTGTTTAGCTTGCTAGCTTTGTTAGTTAGCTTACAGTGAGTCACTGCAAATTTTTTTATATTAATTCATGCTCTCAGGACATACAGTACCCTTCAGAGAAAGGCTTGCTGGTCATTGCTAATTTGAATGCCATCAAATACAGTAACCTGGCTTCGTGCTTGATTCTTGGATGTGTTGGTTAAAGGTGTTTTGCTGAGCCTGCAAACCAGCTGCCAACCTCTGCACAGTAGCCGCCAGTTTTTGTGTTGACTGGTTGCTAGCGTAATTAGCATGCTTGGTGAAAACATGACGGCTGACGTACTGTACTTCTTAAAAACTGCAACGGTTTCTTGACAAATAAGACATACTGTACAGCCTTTGACTGGACTTCTGAGAAAAAGTATTCAGCGGCTCAGTCCTTATCGACGCTCAGCACTCACTGTTGACTTTTCTTTTCTTTTCTTTGAAATTTCCTTTGACTCATCGTTGCAGGTGGTTGTAGAGCAATGGCAGAATGAATGTATCACTGCACCTAATGTGCAGTCTGGTGGAACACCAGGCATAACAAGACATGGTCCAATGAATCTAGGCATTATTATAATATGATTTGCCCTCCTCTAAGATATGATATGAAAATTTAAAAACTAGCTAGCTGCTCGTTAAGACAGATAGTATCTTGTGCCTTGTCTTGATGCACATGTTTGACTCAGCGTGGCAGACCTGTGATTAATCATTTCATCTATTGAAACATTACAGTGCAGGTCATTTGCGTCAGCTGCTGCTTCCCCTTTTCATTGGACTTATTTCAGAGCTTTTGTCTGAGTATTTTGAGAATTCACAATATTTTGGAGGTTTGGTTCCACATTAAAAGATGTTTGTGTAATTGTGGCAGGGAGTGACTTTTGATCCGTCTCTTCTTGTGGTGGTATGACTCATGTCTCATTGTTGTGAGACACAGAAGGCAGAGACTTGCTGGAGGATGTGCAAACATAATGTGATCCATTTTTGTTGTGTCTTACTTTAACTCTTGGCAAGACAGCAGTGTGTGACGTCTTTGGGCGTTGTGTAGATACACTATTGCAGAAATGACTCATTTTTTTCTAACTGTAACGACTTCTCCAAGTTTTAATTGATAGGTTTGTTTTAATTAAAATATTGTAGCATAAGTTCATGTTAAGAGTTGCAGTTTTATAGAAGGATCTCTTCTGTTTAATAGTGATTGCGTAGTGACTGAGATTGACATGAGATGAATTGTTTGGTTGATTAGTGGATTATAGATCAAGTTTAGATAATTCACAGATTTCTATGTCTGCCCTCTCTGATTAATATATTGATCATTACGTGAATGTCAGAATGGCTGGTTTACTTAATTAAAAAAGGAAGTTAAGGGTACCCAAACAGTTTTTTTCCTGGAAGAAACCTTGAACAACCCTCCTCAGATTTTTTGTCTGCTTGTGAGGCTTCTTGTATCACAGCTTTGTAGATGATACTCAGCTATACCTTATATTTCCACCGGATGAACTTGGTGTCTAAACTTCTCTAAATCAGATCTGTTGGCTAACCAGTCCATCTAACATATTACAAGTGTCACAGATTCATGAATCTCCCATCTGTTTCATCAATGCTATAAGCCAATTTTTATTGATGACCACTCATTCATTTGTCATCACTTTGTTTCCTTTCTTGGCAATGTCAATTTGCACAATAAAACATGAAAAAGTCAGGCTACTGTATGTCTGACTGAGGAGGCCAGATGCTGTTATTATGGGCTGTAGTTATGTCTCAGTTTGACCTCTGCAGTTCTTGTCCTGCAGGTTTTCCATTGGCTAAGGTGAAACCCTTACAGATGATCTCTCTAATGATGAGTTGCAAATGTTAACTTGTAACTCATTGAACTCCATGAGCCATGCATTACTATCCAAATCAAATGCAAGATAAGAGTGATCGTCTACATCATTGGGACATTGAGGCCTGTTTCAACAAGCTAAACTCAAGTCATACAAGGATAAAGGCTTATGCTCATTCCTGATCACTGCACTTCTCTCAGGAATAATAACTAGTACTGCCATCCCAATGCAAGAGGCAGCCTCAGCCCAGATCATTTTAGTTTGTGGATCCATGATGATGGAACATGAGGGTAGATTGACCCATAAATCACGAGGTTGCCTTTTGGTTCAACTGTTTTGTTTTATTTTTTTACTGTGAGAATCCAATGCAGGGACCAAAGACATCAACTGCATGTCTGCCAGTTGATCTCTGACCTCATTTTTCCATCACACATGAACAAGACTGAGATACTTGAATTCCTCCACTAGGGGCAGGATCTCATTTCTAACCCAGAGAGAACATCCCACTCTTTTCCGGGACCATGCTCTTAGATTTGGAGCTGTCGATCCTCATCCTAACCGCTTTAAACTCCTCTTCAAATCACTCAGTGCTTTAAAGAAGTGTCTGCTAAATAATCTCTTAACACCAATTTATACATTATAGAAAAATTGCACCTAGTTTTTGGCATTTGGAAGGTGTGACACCCAAAGACAACACTTTCCCTTAACTTTCTCGCACTGTGGGAGTGCACATGCACGTAATTATCACTCTGCGCTCTTCATTGCTTGGACAACTTTCCTTAAATGTAAATATGCTGTTGATGAGTGTTGGAATAGATTGTGATGCGGTGTCAGTGCAGTCATCAAGTCATCTGTAAGAAATCGTATTCTTCCAATCAATTGTGTACTGAAGTTTGAACAAATATTTGCATTTGAAGTTTTATTTATAGTGAATGAAACACCACTTGGCCTCTAAGTTGAGCTGACAAAGTTGCTCAACCTGATTCAGCCTTGGTTTTGCTTTGCTAGCTATTGTGTCGACCAAGCACGCTGCATGAATTGAAGCATGGTGCTTAATTACATACATGAGAGCAAGCAAGCTATTAGAAATGATCCATTGCGTGCTAGTTTGAGTCAGTTTGTAATAAACAAAACAAAGGTAACTGATTAGATTTGAACTACTATTAAATAAAAGGGCTCTCATCTGTTCTAGCTCACCTATTACTCCTAATCACTATCTGTTTAGACATGTTCAATACACTGCTGACTCTCCATTGTACATTCCAGCTATAAGGTTGGGCCTCAGGAGTATTCTGCAAACAACAGAGCCTGGGTTGCTGTTTTACAGTCACTGTGACTTGTGGAGGTAAACTACATTGCGCTCTGTAAACTGGCATTCATGTTGGCCTGTAGTGACACGCCCTGTCTCACCTCAGCCACGGCAGGAAAACCAGAACCAGCAGGAGGCTTTTCCTTTTCTCCCGGGAGCGATACATGGCTTTATGACCTGACCTGGACTTTCTCTGCAGTTGTTTTCGGTCAGTTTACACACAAACCGTGTGTTGCGGTTCATGCTTATTAGGTATAAACTGGCAGCAGCCCATAACTCTGCATGCAAAGCAGTTCTATAGTTGAACACAGACACTATTCAGCTGGCTCTGATAAGAGAAAACCACAAGTTAAATGTTCACACTAACATGTTAAAGGCGTATTTGAATCCACTAAAGCACCTCTTGTTTTAGTGTTAATAACAGGCCAATAAAGCAAGTGGCTGCTGCTTTGCATCTCCTTAACAAGATGATTTGCAAAGTGACATCAGCGCAGCACAAAACCCGTCTGTTAAGATGTGCAAAATGACCAGATGTTATTATGTGTGATCGGGCAGGCCCTTTTTGTAACCATGCTTTTGAAGTTTGAAACAATTATTTTTCTGTACACTTGCTGGCCACTTCACTAGATCCATCTTGCCAGTGCAAAGTTGGAAGTTGAATTGCTGTCATTGGTGGGTTATTTATTTGTATTAACAAGCAACCGAACTTCAATAAGTTTGAACTAAGAGAACGATGATTCTGTTTCCACTGCAGACAGGCGTCCCACAGTCATTCTTTTGCTTCCTGAAAGGGCATCCCAGCTGCATTCAATGACCACTCTAAGCTGCTGTTAGCAGGCTGCAGAACTATCAATCATGACCAACTTTCCACCCCCACAGCCTGTAAAACCAGCCTCCAGCCCCCTGCTCTGTTCGACATGAGGAGACCTTTGGTGTAGAAATCCAGAGGACGATAAATCTCACGTATAAAGCTTGAGCATGCTGTTTGGTTCAAATTCTGACATCATGTACTCTCTGGTGCCGTTAGCATATTGAATCCAGTAGCAGTCCACCACATTAGTCTCCACAAAGACAGGGTCTCCTTCATTTATTCATTCTTGGACACGAGGATCTAAAATTGCATGTTAGGACTTGCTCAGTTGTGGCTGTGATGTCTGAAGCTGATGGTGCGTCTCAGTGAGGGAACTGTGGGTTTGCCGTTTGGGTCTGGTTCCATAGGGCTGCTCCGTATGGGGAAATCCCACTCAAGCATGTCAATAAGAGCAGCAGTGTGAGTGAAAGAGGGAAGAATTGAATGAAAATTGCCTTTTTATGAAGACAGGTGGCCTAAAACTGGAGTCAGACCAGTTACCTGCAACATCCAAAAGTGGGTGAAAAATAAATTGCAAATAGTGAAATGTGTGTAGATGAGAAGGCGTGAGAAGTCATGGCTGACATCTGCTGCAGCCCAATGAACCAGAGTGCAGGGAGAAAGCCAGGGAGGGAAATGCCTTAAATAAAAAGACTGTGGTAAGTGCTGCCACATGTTCTATTAATACACAGCGCACACGCAAACACTCACACACATGCAAACACTCTCTCTCACTCACACAGTGCTGAGGGACTATAATCTGCTCCTTGATCTAACTCCATTCAGACACAAGGAGAATGTTTAGATATTTACAGGCCTGGCAGAACAGAAGGTCGGTAATGTCTCAGTAGCTAGAACGTTCTTTAAAGAAAGAAAAAACAATTTTAATCTAAATTTTATAGAGATGAGTCGGCAGTTTGCAAAGTTTTCACTCACTGTTTGGCATTTTCCCTGAGTTGCTGCCTTATAACCTGGAATCAGAGTGGATTTTTTTCTAGTTTTCATGTTTTGAACAACACAACTTATCTACCTTGGCGAAGGTGAAGAGTTTTGTCAACCATAAAACAAACAAGAAATAAGACAATAAAAAAGGAAAACCTGAGCATGCATATGTATTCACAAAGTGAATACTTTGTAGAGATTATTTCTGCAACAAGTGCTGTCATTACTAACCAGTTTCGACCCAGCTCAGCTTCCAAGATCAAACGAGATGGGGCATGCTGAGGGTGGTATGGCCGTAAGGCTTTTGTAACTATTCCAGCTGCAAGTCTCTTGGGGTATGTCTTGAGGTTGGGCACATTTTTTCCCCAGGATTTTTTTCTTTAGTCCATTCCTTTACACAAAATAGTTTCAGCTCCTTCATGCTGATTTGGTTCTGCTGTTCTGCAACAATCTTTAGGTCATACCACAGATTCTTAATTAGATTTAATCAGCATGGGTTGTCTCCACAGCCTCTTTCTGAACTTAAAGACCATTTTTATCAGGTCCACAGCTTAAAGTGGTCCTCTAGGCAGATAATGCAATCTGCTGTGGAACTTTGGAGCCCCTTTAGGGTTACCTTTAGCCTCTTCATTCACCCTTCTAGCCCAAATACCCCCTCCATTTTTGGTGGTCTGCACTTTCATAAAGACCCACAACGGAACTTTGAGCAGTTTTATCAGTGACGCCCCCCTATCGATGGCTAAATAAGCACCCATGTTGCATCGTACCTGTACTGAAGTTCACTCCAGCCAGTAAAAGACAGTCTTATCTTGACTGTTGTTCTGTCCCTTCCTCTCTTTCTTTTCCTCTCTTCCTCTGGTAATGTTTCCTTGCGTTTCTTTACAAAATCCGACATGATGCGCGTTCAAAATGCCAGCTGTGTTCATATCTGGTTCATATCCGTTTGCTAGTAAGTGACAGGGTGCAAAAACAATAGTCGGCTGCAACGTCACGGCCACGTCCCAGATGGAAAATTTACACAGTGCAGTTTCTGAGCCTTTGGATGCTGCTGGGCAGTGATGGCTCGAAAATGCACATAATGAATGTTGGTGTGCCATCAAAACGAGTCAGAAACGCAGATTTTTAAGGTGGAAAAGTTGATGAAGAATTTTCTGAGGGCTTTTTTTTTTTAGTTTCGCCTTGCTAGTACCAGGATGGACTACCTTTTTCCTTTAGAGTTGTCTTAATTATTGGTGTCATAGATTCAACAAGGTGTTGGAAACATTCCTCAGAGATTTTGCTCCATATTGACATGATAGCATCACACAGTTGCTGCAGATTTGTCGGCTGCACATCCATAATGACAATCTCCCGTTCCACCACATCCCAAAGCTGCTGTGTTTACTGTGGAGGCCATTGGAGTACAGTGAACTCATTGTCATGTTCTAGAAAGCAGTTGGAGATGATGTGAGCTTTGTGACATGGTGCATTATCCTGCTGGAAGTAGCATCAGAAGATGCTACACTGTGGTCAGAAACGGATGGACATGGTCAGCAACAACACTCAAGTAGAATTTGGTGGTGAAATGATACTCAATTGGTACTAAAAAGCCTAACGTGTGTCAAGAAAATGCCCCCCACACCATTTTACCACCAGCAGCATGAATCGTTAATCCAAGGCGATCGATCGTGTTTTCATGTTGTTTCCATCAAATTCTGACCCTACTATATCTTATTTGGACATGGAAATTTTGGGAGATAAAGAAGAGAAGAGAAAAAACATATTTGTGGCTTTCTAGTCTTAAGTTTGTGAGACATTTTTCAGGTTTCACGGATGAAGGAATAATCTGTGATGCTTGCTGCTTTTTCATCCAGACATCATCTGTCCTTGTCGTCCCCTCAGAGTGGCTGTGGCAAACTGTGTGTGACGTGTCTTCATAGCAGAAAGGCTTGGAAATCCATTAAATATCAGGTGCAGCTTATAAACACCGTTGCATGCTCATGTAACACCCAAGCCAAGACGTGATTTCATCTTTGGACAGTGCCTTGGTTTTGCCAGAGGAAGTAAAAATACATTCACAAGAGATAAACTTTGTCAAGCACTTAGACAGCCAATTGTTCTGGTGTTGATATTCGAGTCATTAACTGTAATTTTTAATGTCTGCTACATCCCTCAGATGGTTTCAACTTGATTTGACCTCTCAATGAAGGCATGCCACCTGCCATCATGACAGCGGCCTGTGCCATTACTCTCCCATTGTGCTTCTAACTTCACTGTCAAGTAAATTACCCCGACAACATGTGCCAAGACAAAAAAAAAGAAAAGAAAATGGCCCAAATGTGTGCTTTTCAGCAGTTAGAGAGCTGCGAGCAGAGACAGCTTCCTGTCTGGCTCTGCTTCTCCCCTCCAGAGTTCTTGGTAGCTTCCTGGCTTTGTCAGCCTCCTCTGAGTCACATTCAGCCACAGACGGAGCAACTTCACAGGCATTCACAAACTCAGCGGTGCTCATGCATGACCGACTTCACATACAACAAACGAATCACCTCTCAGGCATTCAACTTACCATTCATCCATGTCCAGAACAGGAAGTTTCCCCATCTATATTATCTATTTGCACCTCCATCCACATCAGAGTGAACTCAGCAGTGATGTCATCCCACGTCATAAACATCACAGTAATGGTTTGTGAGGAAATCTGTTTTTGTGGCATATTAACTTCCTCAGAAATTATAAAAGTACATTCCTCTTTTGGAGTAAAAACAGCTGACTTCAGCTCCAGATGTGTTTGAACAAACTTCCTAAAACTGTACACACACTGCTGAGTGCTGCTTCTATTGTCCTGTCAACTGGGAGGGACAGTAACCATGGCAACCATATGAAATCTGTCCTCCAACAAGTCATCTTCCTGTTTTTTGAGGGATGACACAGTTGTGTATGATGCATGCACTGATGGGTGTGCGTGTGATACCCCCACCCCCACTCTGGGAATTGTGACTGTCTGAACCTAAATTAAACTTTCAGACCACGGGGGTGACGCAGTTGTTATGGAAACTGTTTCTAAAGGGTCTACTTATATCTTTTCTGGCCCGACAGGTCTGCCAGAGGACTCCACCGTTCAGACACCCGCCTTCACTGACTCTGTAAGACTTTACAGACAAGCAAAAGGACACTACGGGACCTGGGATATGATGTGTGGATCGCCACCACAGGTCAGGAACCGTCCAACTTAATCACAAACACACACACATGGCTTTGATTGGGATTTACCCTCTGAATAAGCTCCTTTCACTCTGTTAAAGCTTACTTCTTCCTCTGTGTGTTTGTCAGTCTCCTTTTCTTCATAAAGGTCTCCCATTCCCGGCTGTATCCCAGTTTATCTTTAGTTTCCTGAAAGTAACATTCTTTCTTACTTTGCCATAAACAATACACAGAGAATGCTGCCCACAATTTACAGGGAATCACAATTAGATGTTGCACATCTATGTAAACTGTATGGTTTCAGCTTGTGCAAAGATGACATTAGTTTAGTTCTGAAAGAGACTTATTGTGTTGGTTTTGGTTTTGTTTTATGTCAAAACTGCCCGTTTGATTTTTTTTTAAATAGTCTGTCTATATATTTCTGTTCCTTTGCCTGCATGTGCTTTCTCCACACCTGTTTTGGTTTTAGTTTATTGAAACTGTCCGGTTCCCACTGTACACAACTGTTTACCTGGTTCACATTTTTAAAAAAGAAAAGCTACCGCCCTGATTTTTATTGATTATTAATAAAAGATATATAGATCAGAGAGTAAGCAGGCATAAAAGGCACAATTCAGAACACAAAAAGGAGCAAAAAGTCAACAAAAAAAACACGTCTAAATGAGAGAAAAAAAGAAAACATTAAACCATGATACCCATCATCTGTTTTACTGCTGCAGCATTGTAACATATGGCTCTATAATTGATTTATTATTTGGGATATTGGCTCAGAGGTCATCCCTATTAGGGATCGACCAATAAAGATTTTTTTAGGACCGATACTGATATTTTCTCATCAGCATCAGCCAATACACATGCTAACATTTGGGACGATATTGGATTTGACCCCAAAATTAACATAATGAAGGACACAATGAAATGTTGAAAACTCTTCTAAGATGAAAAAAAACAAAAAACGAAGCACTTTAAATAGATCTATTAAAAAGAAACAGTGCACTTCTAACAATATCTAAAAGAAACTTTAAACATGTAACATATATAAATAAATATATAACTTGTATATATATATATATATATATAAATGTGTATATATGTATATATATATATATATATATATATATATATGTATATATATGTATATTATGGTTATATGGCACAACTCTGTTGCTTCCTAACTTAAGCCAGCTCATTTGTCTCCTGTCTTTTATTACTGGATGATTCGATTAATCCAGGTGTGCCTGACCTTAGTAACCACGAGGACAATGACCCGACACATCTGGATTTATCAGTTGGTCTAGTAATGAAAGACAGGAAACAAAGCAGCTGGCTTAAGTTCAGGAAGTAGTAGAGTTGTCATAGAGCCCATTGAAGAATCAAATGTGTAATTGGGGTGTAAGATAAAAGGCTTAAAAATAGGGTTGTCATTTGCAAATGAGCTCTAACATTTGCAAATAGCTGACTCATGTCAGTGAAAGACAATCTATTTAAGGGTTTGATTAAAATAATGGTTTCGGTATTCTACCAAAACAAACAAACAAACAAAAAAACAGGCTTCCATTTAAACACTGAGTAAAAAAATTTATTTATAACATACAAACCATTCATACGGTAAATGCTAGATTTGGCTAACCTACAAGCTCTGAGTGATTGTAATGAAGCCAACAGCTTTTTTCATAGAGCTGGGCTTCCCATTAGCATTCAAAAACACCTAAAGCAAGTTTACAATATTACCACAGGCACGGCAGACATTTTTGCTTGAAATATGGGGAGCCAAAGTCGCGCCCCTTTTGGTGGTCTCCATGGGTCCTAAGAGATGATAGAATGTGAATGAGAGGACATGGTGAGAAAATAATTCAATTCCGGTCAGTCATTCTCTGTCCTGGATTCCAGATATGTTGTTTGTGGATTTAAATGACATTTTTCGTGTAATGAGTTTTAAAAAAATATTGTGCAATTGTTAAGTTAAATGCCTTTGAAAAAACAGAATAGAAAAACTACAGTCACATCTGACATCAAATCGTAGATTCTGGCCTCTTTTTTTTTTCTTGCCAGATCGAGATGTCGGTGTGTTTTGTGCCGGATTGACATGCTCTGACTTATAATGGTTTTCACTTCTGTTGATGCATTTTTTCCTATCATTGAAAAAACGTGGTGACGTGCCGGAATGAAATCGCCATGCTAGTACAGTAATAGCGCTCCAGGCAGCTGGTGGGGCACATTGTTCGCGATGAGAGCTGTAAAACATGAAATAATGAAGTTCTTTGCAGTATTTTATTTATTCTTTGCTCAAAAAATGTTATTTAAATTGATAACCAACGTCTGGAATCAGGGGCAGAAAGCAACTGGGACCAGAAAATGATTATTTTCTCGCCCTTGACTGCCTTTTATATTTTTTGGTCTCTTGGGCTGTAGTAATTGGGGGTGAACGGTCACAAATTGAATTTATCTTTAAAGTCAGACTGTACTCCAGTAGCAGATGATACTGTAAGAAAAACACTTACATCAGAAGGGGTCCAGCAAATAAATAATATTAAAATAGTTGGTCTACAACAAGTCTTTTATCCATGAAAACCAATTTTAGGTGAAAATGGAAGGATTTAGATTAATTAGCGCTACATGCAACTTACAGAAAGTTCAGTTTAATCACCCAGCTGATCCATGTGGCCGCTGAGCAGAGGGGCTGGATTTGTGAAGGTTTGATTTAGTTTTTCATGAACATTAACTAGAGTTTATCAAGCTTTGCTCTGACATAAGATCGTGTTATGTTTGTACAGATTTTAGCTAACCTTGCGATGGAGACTCTCCACCCTGAGCTAAGAAATGTGATCGCCCCCCGTTTGAAGGGAAAGATGCAGCAGAGGCAGAGGAACTGGATGTTGGTGAGTTCCTGTCAGACATGCTGTGTGAACACATCGTCCAACATGTTTACGCCACATTTCTTCCTGACCATCTCTCCTCCAGATTTCTGATGCGGTATACAGGCAGGTGTTGTCTCAGACCACTGGCCAGCATGAAGCACTTGTGGAAGCATGCGAGGCCCACAGAGTTTCATTAGATGCCAGACTGCGGACTGACATGGACCAGATCGTAACATCAAAGGAACATATCAGCAGCAAGATAAAAGGTGGGCAACACCGTGGCTGTAAGGTTTTGATATACTGTTGGTTTTTCAACAGTAATTGCAGTATGAGTATGTGCAGAGTTTATAAACGAGTTTAAATTGTGCAATATGGCTTCATTTTATTTCTGTATGAACTTGACTGGATGTTTTTCATGAACAATGTAGGCAATAGAAAATATATGGCAGTGATTTAGAAAGAATCAGTAGGAACAGTAGGAGGAAAAAGCTACAGAAGAAGAAGAAGAGCCGAAGACTATAGCTTTAGCTATAGAAAAGCTATAGCTCTATAACTAAAGCTATAGCTTTTCCAGAATGATTATGAGAGTGTGTCGGACGTGTTGGGCTATTGTAAACAACTACAGTTGTGTGAAAAAGTGTTTGCCCCCTTCCTGATTTCTTATTTTTTTGCGTGTTAGTCACATTAAATGTTTCAGACCATCACACAAATTTAAATGAGAGACAAAGATAACACAAGTAAACACAAAATACAGTTTTTAAATGAAGATTGTTATTTTTAGAGGGGGGCTGTTTGAAAAAGTTATTGCCCCCTAAACCCAATAACTGGTTGGGCCACCCTTAGCAGCAACAACTGCAATCAAGCGTTTGTGATAACTGGCAGTGAGTCTTCTACAGCGCTGTGGAGGAATTTTGTTCCACTCATCTTTGCAGAATTGTTGTAATTCAGCCTCATTGAAAGGTTTTCCAGCATGAACCACCTTTTTAAGGTCATGCCACAGCATCTCAATCAGATTCAGGTTGGGACTTTGACTAGGCCACTCCAAAGTCTTCATTTTGTTGTTCTTAAGTCATTCAGAGGTGGACTTGCTGGTGTGTTTTGGATCATTGTCCTGCTGCAGAACCAAAGTTTGCTTCAGCTTGAGGTCATGAACAGATGGCCGGACATTCTCCTTCAGGATTTTTTGGTAGACAGCAGAATTCATGGTTCCATTTACCACAGCAAGTCTTCAAGGTCCTGAAGCAGCAAAACAGCCCCAGACCATCACACTACCACCACCATATTTTACTGTTGGTATGATGTTCCTTTTCTGAAACGCCGTGTGACTTTTATGCCAGATGTAATGGGACCTGCACCTTCCAAAAAGTTCAACTTTTGTCTCGTCAGTCCACAGAGTATTTTCCCAAAAGTCTTGGGGATCATCAAGATGCTTTCTGGAGAAACTGAGACGAGACTTTATGTTCTTTTTGCTCAGCAGTGGTTTTGGTCTTGGAACTCTGCCATGCAGGCCATTTTTGCCCCCCCAGTCTCTTTCTGATGGTGGAGTCATGAACACTGACCTTAATTAAGGCAAGTGAGGCCTGCAGTTCTTGGATGATGTTCTTTGTGACCTCTTGGATGAGTCGTCGCTGTGCTCTTGGGGTAATTTTGGTCGGCCGGCCACTCCTGGGAAGGTTCACCACTGTTCCATGTTTTCACCATTTGTGGATAATGGCTCTCACTGTGGTTCTCTGGAGTCCCAAAGCTTTAGAAATGGCTTTGAAACCTTTTCCAGACTGATGGATCTCAATTAGTCTACTAAACTTGGTCAGGCAGGTCCTATTTAAGTGATTTCTTAATTGAGAACAGGTGTGGCAGTAATCCAACCTTGGTGTGGCTAGAAATTGAACTCAGCTTCGCAAAGATGTGATAAACCACAGTTTATCTATGTTGTAACAAGGGGGGGCAATCACTTTTTCACACAGGGCCATGGAGGTTTGGATTTTTTCCCCCCTTAATAAAAATCTTCATTTAAAAACTGCATTTTCTGTTTACTTGTGTTATTTTTGTCACACATTTAAATTTGTTTGATGATCTGAAACATATGTGTGACAAAACATGCAAAAAAAATTAATCAGGCAAACACTTTTTCACATAACTGTATATAGCGGTCCATTACCGTCAACAACTAGCATCTGAAACTGATGTTGGATTGTGGAAGTGAACTCTCAACTCAGCCGGATAAGTGAATGAATTTACTTAGCAACCATGGCAGCGTGAAAGATGCATGGTAGCGTTTGGGCACCAGTTTATGACAGTGTTTGAAATGGACATGCTTTTCTCCTGATTTTACTGCTTTATGGTTTTATGGATGCTGATTCAGCTTAAACCGGGAGTCTTTAATACAGTATTGCTGTGATTTTTGTGATTTTTAGTTTGTTTTTTTTAAACACCAGAACCAAGTTGTTGTACATTTTGGCAATGAGGGTCACCCAAAAAGCCTTACTATTAGCTTTACCAAAAATAAAGGTTTTAAGCTAAAGGTGGAGATGGTGTCTGCTTCCAGACTGGGAGCTTCTTCCATGGAGAGGAGCCTGATAACTGAAGGCTCTGCCCCCCATCACAAACTCAGGAACTTTTTGAGAACATATTATAACATGCTTGCTTGCCCACTGTTTTTACCTTTAACACATTTTCAGGCGAAATGACTTCACTTCGTGCTCTCTGCACCATGTAATGTAATCCTCTCGACCTCAAGTGCACTCTCCATTGTTCACTAGTGTTTGCCTCTGTGAGATGTGGCTGCAGTTTCTCTGGTTCAGGAACATTTGGCACAGCAAGGCTCTCAGCCTGAATACAACAGCCATGCTCAAAGTTTTGGTCACTCTTGATATCTTGTACAAAACATCCAATTCCATCTGTGACTCAGCATCCTGCTGTATGCCTCGTTTTACCATCCACAGTTTCTTCTCCTCACAACTTTTGCTTTGTATTCAAAAAGCAGTGAGCCTGCTTTCTTTTTTTCCTCTTTTTGTTTTTTGTTCTAAAGTTAAGTCAGGACAGGCTGCTCATTCTTTTCATGGCGCTCTCTGAGTTGAAGTGGTAGAACTGCATTCCAGCACCGTGTGGACCATTTCTGACCTTTTGGCACAGTTAAGAGTCCCAACCACGGGTCACTTGTTAAAACAGTGTAAATAATATTACATAAGGCAAATGCAGGGGTTTGACTGAGGTAGTAATTGGAAAAGGTGGTGAGCAACCATGAAAACAAGTGTTTTTAAATTAATTATCAACTTAATTGGTAAAAAAAATACACAAGTCAGAACAATGATTCTTTCAGTTTACTACAACATAAATTCAACTTCATGCTGAGTTAACATTTTTCATTTTGTGACATGAAGTTTATTTATTTGTAAATATAAATCTGTTTTTGCCATTTCAGACCTGCAACATGTTTAACAAAAGAATATGTAAGTGGAAATTTACAGCTAGTTACCTTAAACAAGTAACCACAGGTGATAGTAATCATGATTTGGTACAGAGATAGTATCTCTCTAAAGGCGATGAGTTTGAAGAATTCTGCGGAGAAAGATTGATAGAGATTGGCATATTTCTAAGGTGTATAACATCATTGGCCCGTAAAGGCAGGGGTGTCAGCCCAAGCTGGACACCCATAATTTCCAGGCTCTCAGATGGCCCTGCCTCATAACCGCCATCCTTTAGTACTTGAAATAACAGCATGGGTGAGGAATTACTGTGGAAAGCACGTCTGTGAAGCGCAGGACAGAATTATATTCATTCAGTAAGCACCTTTTAAAACATTATGATGCAAAGAATAACCTAATGTCAGTCTTGTCCTCGGGTGGCACCAAGTTTTAGTGGGTTCAGTGGTATTTTGGATGGACTGTCGCAGATCAGTCTAAACAGATAAGTCTTCTATCAAACGCCTGGTTCTCTGATGGCATCACATTGAATCATTTGCCCCAGTTACATGAAGTTTTTTTTCATTCGGAATTAATTTATTTTCCTTCGTGTTTATTAAGTGGAAATGATAATTCTGATTTAAGGTTTACATGGCAAACTTCTTTATCTAATTCTGTTTTAGATCAGGGGGTTGGGAAGGGTTCTGATTGGACAGGGGGTAGACATGACGTATTTACGTCAGTTTATAGTAAGTCTACCTGGAAGCACACAGACGTCGGTTCCTGCTCCTGTTTGTTTGGGCTACGACATAAAAAGACATAATAATACAAATTTTCACTGCATTTTGATTGTAATTTTGTCGCAGCAGCTCAACACTTGCGTGCTTCTTCTTTCTGTTGGCTGGCGCGAGTCCAACGCTTGTTTCATATGTGCTTCGACAAGCAGGAATTAACTTAGAGTGGAACAAAAGTTGACATGTCAGGGGATTTTTTAAAATTAAATTAAAAGTGGAATGAAACAACCACTTAGCTTGGAAGTAAGCATTTATTCATCTTCGTTTTCACTTGGAATGAAAGAATTTAAATTAAAGAGGAATTAAAACTCTCATGTAAACATGGTCAATGCTATTTCATCATGCATTAAAAAAAAGGCCATGCATGACCACATACTGCACACATGACAAAGGTGTAGCTGAGGAAGAAGAGGTTTGGGGTCCTGGACTGATGCAAGCAGTCTTAACTGGTCCCATATAGAGACCTTAAAGTAGGGATGTTATGCTCGAGCTCGTCTGCTCGACTCCGCCTCGATCTTATGAACTGGAAGTCTCGCTACCGCTGTTTTGGTGGAAGTGTCAGCATGCCAAAAGCCACGTGACCACACAAACCGAGGCCTCGTTACGTCATCCGCGAGTGTCGAGCCGAAATCTTGAAGAGACTGGGTTTATTAATCCGTCAATGCTTAATACAGGTTCCAATCACTTGGGAATTTGTTGAAAGATAGTTAATTTATCACAGAGGATAATTCCAAGATATTAACCACAAAGGAAATACTAACTGAAGGTTGGCAACATAACTTTTATTATACACCGTGTCAGAGACAAGACAGCTCCAGCGCTTCCATCAGCTGCAGTACACATCCACAGCCAGCAGATGGAGCTCATGCTCACTGTCTCAAATGTCTCGAGACTTTGTGTCGATCTGTTGGCAGCTGTGTCAAAATGTCTCAGTGTCTCATGAAGCTTCGTTTTCACCAACCCTACCTTAAAGCCCCATTACTCAACTTTGGCAGAATTTCAAACTGTGGCGCTGGCTAGCAACGGCTAACTCAGCAACCATCTTGCATCCTGTCTCTTCTCCAAGCTCTCTCCAGCTAGTAAAAGTCAGTCCTCTCTCTTATCTCTCGTCTTATCTGTTGCTCTGTCACTTTTCTCTTTTCCTTTTTTTCCTCACTTCCTCTGATAATATCCAGTCTGTTTCTTTGCTGAATCAGCAATGGTATGCTTTTTAAACAGTCAGGTTGTTGATATCCAGTTGCTGGCGTATGACGTGACACTGTAAAAATAAATACAGCTGTCATGTGATGTTGTGAAGTGTGTTTTCTCAGCCCTGAGATATTGCAGGGCAACAATAGCTGCAGGAATGTGCTTTATAAATTTAAAGTTCTCATCAAAACAAGTGAATAATTCATGTTTTGGCTGGAAAGTTATGTGGTGTTGCTTTAAGACGGGACAAAATAACACTTGAAACTCTTAATTCTCTGTATCTTTAATGTCAGAACGCCTTTTAAGTGTTAAAAGAGGGAAAGAGAATATTTTAGAGCATGATGAACTGATTAAATTAAGTTGATAAGATCGCAGTTTAAGGATCGCTACATGCATTTCCATATGTTGTTTTTCCTGATTAATTTAAAAGCAAGGCTATGTTTTGATTTTTCCCTTTTCGTGTTTCCTTTTATTTTTTGCTGCTGGTGTGCAGCTCTAGTGTTGCCCAAAGCAGAGCAGCTCCTTCGGACCAGCATCCAGCCCTACATCAGCTCCATCCTGGAAGCCCTGATGGAGCCCACCAGCCGAGGTTTCTCTGAGGTCAGGGACGTGTTCTTCAAGGAGCTGGTGGAGATCAGCAAGAATTCACTAAACGGCGGGGGTAAAGAAAAGCTGGGAGATGTGAGTCACATTGTTATTATTTGAAGTATTGTTTCTGGGTTTAATGACATGAAGATCATGACATGGAATGTGTCGGCCGCATTCATTCGAGGCTTAAATTAGAAGTCAGGGAGTGTCCTCGAACTGAGCTTCACTGATCTGCAATCAGCTCGATCTTTTTCTTCTTTTTCTGTTTTGGCATTAATTTGCCTTGAATGATCCTTGGATGTCCATCTCCACCTTAGCAACTTGAGAGGCTGTCCATGCTGGCCTTCCATCCGGTGAAGATGCAGAGCTGCTACGAGAAGATGGAGGAGCTGAACCTGGAGGGGCTGCAGCAGAGGTTCGATGTTTCCAGCCCCTCGGTGTTCATCAGCAGGGCTCAGATCCTCATGAGGGAGGTGAGATGCAGCAGCCCTGTTCTTAGTTATTACAAACAGTCTCACAACCATCTCTGTGCTTATAAACACTCCCTAGTAACATGATACAAATGACGACACAGAAAGCTGCCCTGCATGTGGTAGAGCCGCTGCTTCCACCTGCTGGACAGAACGAGAATAGCGGCTTTAAAGATTATCTGAGCCAAAGCTAAGCTGTGGTGTCCGGTATCATCTTCCAGTCAGGTTCTTTGTGCGGTTGTGCAGCTTTGTAAACACTATTTTGTCTTTATTTTGACAGCAAATGGACAATGCAGTGTACACATTTGAACAGCTGCTTCATCAGTCGTTAGAGGCTCAGGGGGAAGATGACATGTGCAAGACCATCCAGAGATGCCAGGACAGGGTTCTCAAGGTAAAACAGAACCAGCAAAGTACTATTAATTACTTTAGTATAGATGACTGAGTCATTAAACAGTAACTTGCTGGGCTGAATATGTATAATGTTTATAATTCTGCTTTTATTCTGTCAGAAATATGATTATGACAGCAGCACAGTTCGCAAGAAGTTCTTCAGAGAGGCTCTGCTACAGATTATCATCCCATATATGCTGCAGCAGCTTTCGCCATCCTGTTCACCTGTAAGTAACGCTGTGTTTCTGATAAACTCTAATCAGAGAAGGTTCAACTGTCAGGGTTTCCTTCCTCATGTCTTAGTCTGCAGACTAAAGGGAATAGAAGAATTATAACCCCAGTTTGAAAATAAACTGGATGCAATAATTTGCAAATCTCATAAGCTCATATTTTATTCGCTAATCACTGTCTGTGAACAGAGTTCACCCTGAAGTCCACTAATGCAGGTTAAAGCTCTGTCATGGAAAGAAGAAGCCATGTGAACATGATCCTAAAACATGGTCTTATTTGGACCAAAGCTCATTTAAAATGGTCTGAGGCAAAGTGGAAAGCTGTTCTGCAGTCAAGTGGACAAAAACGTGAAATTATTTTGGAAACCATGAACTTCGTGTCCTACAAACTATTGAGGAGAGGGAGCATCCAGCTTATTATGAGTGGACAGTTGAGAGGCTGCATCTCTGATGGGATGGGGTTGCATTAGTGTCTGTGACGTGGGCAGCTTCCACATCTGTGAAGCTTTATTTATGCTGAAAAGCATGTGGAGGTTTTAGAGTTGTGGTGGGGAATCTTGGCCCTTGTCCTGCAAGTTTTCGAAGGTTCACTGCTCCAACACACCTGGTTAAAATTCACGAGTCAATGTATAGAACTGCATAGGGTCTTAGGTCTGTTATGTATTTACCTTTCTGAGTCATCAGATTTATTGTGAAATGTCTGACATTACTTCCTGTTAGTGTGAACACTAAAGATGCAATACAGTTTGCACTGAAAGTGAGCTGGTCTCCGTGTATTCTTTAACAGTTATCACCTCGCAAGAAGAGTGAGTATATAACAAGGTCTATTTGATTTGAAACAGGCGTGTTGCAGCAGGGAAACATCAAAAACTTGCAGGACCGTTCCCCACCACTGTTTTAGAACAACATCTGCTCCCATCCGGATGATGACTCTTTCAGGGAAGACCTTGCAGATTTCAGCAGGACGATGCTGAACCGCATACTGCATCCATCACAACAGCATGGCTGGAAACAGGAGAAGGTGCCGGGTGCTGAACTGGTCCGCATGCAGTCTACACCCAAAAAATTTGGAGATCATGAAACTAAATATCCAGAAATGAAGGTCCTGGACTGTTTAGCAGCTAGAATCCTGCATCAGACCAGAATGGGACAACATTCCTCTCCTAAAACTCCAACAATGATAAACATCCTCCTGTTCCAACTCTGAATCGTTCTACACATCATTTACTGTAGATGGTACAGTAGGATCTTCAGTCTGCACATAACATTTTTCTGATATTATTTCACAATTTGTATATAGTTTGCCTAAGACTGGTGAATTTCAGCCCATCTGCACATCTGAGAGGCTTTGCCTCTCTGAAATGCTCCTTTAATACCCAGCCATGTTACTGATCTAATACCAATTAACCTAATTAGTCATCAAATACTCCTCCTTTTGTTTATGATTAGTCCCAATTACCCATCCAATTCTATGTTGCCCCATGTTGAACCTTTTACAGATGTGTTGCTGAAATCAGATTCAAAATGAGCTGATATTTAACATGAAATAGTCAAATGTCAGTTTTAACATCTGATATGTTGTTTATGTTATACTGGGAATAAAATGTGCTTATGAATTTGAAAATCATTACATTCTGTTTTTATTTACATCACATGACTTTTATGGAATAGTTTTTTAAATTTATTTGCACTTTAATATAAAACAACACATTTCCTGAATTTTACAAGAATAAGATGAAAAAATTGGGTAAAAAATTAACAGTAAGAAAAGAAAAAACTCTGCTCATAGGGCTTATCGAGAACATCTCCATAACTGGGGCTATAAATGCCGGTGAATCCTGGTAGTTACAGTTGGGGTGAAAACTCTTCTTGAGCCATTCGGGTTTTTGCTGAGAGGTTTACAACTCTTCTCCCAGGAGCTGCCTCGCTTCAAGGAGCTCATCTTTGAGGACTTCTCCCGTTTCCTCCTGGTGGAAAATATGTATGAAGAGGTGGTCCTGCAGTCCGTCACCAAAGACATAATGATGGGTAAGAGCAAGAAACGCCAAGAATTAGAAGTTTCCATGGCGATTAAGCATGTGGTTCACCTGCAAACATGTTTGACTCTCGTTTTGTGCAGCCGTGAAGGAGGCGGCTGTGCAGAGGAGACATAATCTCTACAGAGACAGCATCGTTCTGAATAACAGCGATCCCAACTTGCACCTGCTGGGGGAAACGCCCGCGGTGGACTGGACCTCCAAATTTGGGGGTGACGAACCGGAGGGTGCTGTTACAGGTGAAGCCGAGGCGAGGGCATCTGGGAGAAGACGCAAGCAGGTGGTGTCCATGATACAGCTGGACGGGTTGCCTCTTCCTTACGAGTCGTGCCTGGAGGTCCCGGGGGTGGAGCTTATTCCTGAGGAGGAAGGTGAGCTTAACGAATGCAAAGATGAAGACCAAGAGGAGGAAGAGGAGGACCTCGGCCCCTCTGAGGAGCCCAAGTCTCCTGATAGCGTGGATGAAATCCGGGACTTGATTAACCCGGTGGTGGAGATGGTGGTGCCGGTGCCAGAGGAGGAACTGAGCGAGGTGAGCAACGGGACAGAGTCGGTCACTGGCACCGTCACCATGGAGGACGGCTTAGAGGAGGAGGTGACGCACGTCACCACCGTCGTGGAGGACGTCTCCAGGAAATCACCGCGAGACAAGACGTCCCCAGGGTCGATCCTGAAGGAGCTGGTAGGAAACAAGAGCCAGGAAGCTGATAAGGAGAATCAGGAGGAGGCAGCCATCCGGAAAGCCATCGAGGAGATGGAGATGGCGGTGCAGGAAGAGGAGGGTGAGCGGGCGACCGAGGCCTCGGCAGCAGAATCGGATTGTGAGTTGCCGCCTCTGGCTGCAGACTCTGGCTCTCATTACGACAGCGGCTTCCAGTCGCCGACCAATGAGGGGCTGACTGAGGGCGAGCCTCAGCCAATCACAAACGGCCTGAATGGGGAGGACAAAATCGCAGATCCTGCTGAAGTTGAGGTTGTTTTAGCGTAGGAAGACGGAATGTTCTGACATCATATTTAATGCAAGAGAAAAGTTTTATTTAAGGGATTAAAGGAGTTTTATCTGTTGTTCAGTGAGTGCGTCTCCGTTTTATTCGTGTTTTCCATCACCAGTAAACCCACCACAGGTTTAGGCTCCATTGAAATACTTTATTTGTATTTTCAGGTATTTACGACTAGTCTGTGTCAGCATTGTAACATATCAGGAAGGCAGACTCGTGTTATTCTCACATTTATGTTGAAACACTGTATTTAAGTTCCTCTATCTGGACAGCAGGGGGTGCTGAAGGAAAACTACTTTTTTCCTGCCTTGTTTTAATGGTCACATTTTCAAGCTCTGCCATTTAGTCGTCCTCAAAGTTATTCATACCCTCCAATTAAAGAAAAGGCTAAATTCACAATAGTAATTCATATAACAAACTACAGAAACTAATAATAAATGAAAATTTATGAAATTGTAATTTAGTCAAATAAAATATTGCTTTTGAATTGTGGTTGGAAATAATAAAAAAAAATAAACAAATAAAACTGTCTCAGACACATTAGAGCTTCTTTCCTCATGAACAATGGACCAACATACCTGTCAACAGGGGTAGAAGTCTTTTTGAACATTACAGAAAACATGTTTGTAGTGATTGTCTCAAAGTGTTGCTCAACAAAATGTAAGCTTCAGAGCCCCATCGTGCTTTTTCACTTATTTTTTTTGCGTGTTTGTTTTGAATATTTCTGTTGAACCACAATTCAAAATCAATGTCATGATTTTCTTAGAATTTTTATTCATGATTACTTGTGTCAATTTCAACTTATTTCACTGACAGCTGTTTTTTTTTCCTTCTTTAATTGGAGGTTATGAATAATTTTGGGGAATACTGTGTGTGATAAAATTAAATTTGCTCGCCGTGTAAGCATTTCTCATATTTGCAAGTGGCCTCCGTGTTTCATGAGTCTGGGAATGATTCATCTTTGTAAAGGCTGTTGCTCGTTGTTTTTACATCTGTTGGCCTTTCGTTCTTCAGAGAAAGGTTTCTTCAGCGTGGGGGGGGTTTCGATGTATTCATCATTACATGATAGATTAGTTAGTTTTTCAGCTGATATCCTTTTCTTTGTAATTATATTGAATGAAATATCACAATGTCTATTTATGCCACTTTTTTCTTTTATTATATTTCCACTGAGTCACAGATTTGCATCTGTGTTCATGTTGAAGACAATAATTTTGCTGTAAATCATGAAAAAGGAAAATAAATATAAAGCTTTAATGTCTGAAGTATATTAGTCTGGAACTTTTGCCCAAGTTCATCCTAACTGTACAATGGTTTTGTCATTTTTTGTGCAGTTTAAGAGGTTAAATTTGGTACCAAATATTAGAAAAACAGAGTGCAGACCTCCGCCAAGCAGCTCACTTCTCCCCATATCACCCTCTCAAGCAATGATATAGGATCCTCAAACACCTAAATTTAATCAGTTCTTCCTTGTGAAATTATTAGTATTCCCTGAAAATTTCCTCAAACCCGTTAACTTTTTGAGTTATTTTGCTAACAAACGCCGGCAATGTCCTTGGTGGAGGTGACAAAGTCACTCAAATTTATGTAAATTGTGTTTCATTAAAGAAATCATGAGAAGTAAAGTATACAGTTAAAATTTGAGGTTGTAAATAAGCATATTTTTATTATATGCAGGCCCAGTTATACTTCTTATGTGTAATTTAATTTAATTTCCATGTTTTCTCAGCAGTAATCAGTATGTGGGGTGAGTTATATTCATATTTAAAGCAACCTTTACCGATCGTGCATTTCAGAAAGCACAGCAAGATTATTTGAATATAAACAGTCCCGCCTCACTCCTAAGACACACCCCTTCATTCCCTCCACCTCCCAATGCAGAATCAAAGGTCTGACAGGCAGGTCCGTTGGACAATCCTAGAGGTGCACCCCACTTCAAGGATTGGTTGGAGTTTTCATTGAATATTTAGAGATTGGAATAATATTTTATTTTGATTAATGGTGGGTCTGTCTTGTATTTTAGAGTTCCATTACCTCATTCATAGCATTTTACCCTGTTAGAAAAATAGTGTAAGAATGCAACATCAGTAAAGGTTGCTTTAAACCTCATTAAATGCTGAAAAAAGTTGTAATTCCTCCTCATTTTCTGACACCCATTTCCAGAGAAATGCCTCCTTATCCTGTTTATTTATTTTACAACCTGCATGTTGAGTAACTTCCAGGTGTCAGCTTTTATACATGTAAACTTTTTCTTGAAATATGTATGTTGAAATGAATAAAAATTTCATCAGATGTATTCCTCATTTGTGCCAGTCAGTGATCGGATGCTTGTTAAAAAAAACAAAAAAACATAAAATGTTTGTTTAAAGGTCTTTAGTTCCTCAGTTTGTATTTGTCACAGGAACTTCCTCTAATACACGTGAAAATGACTCAGCAGTTTGTAAATCCTGGAGATTTTAGGAGCCAAAAATGTCAGTCAGTTCCCCCATGAGCATATGAACTTCAGATTTCACTCCAAAACATCAATAAAACATACAGAAACGTTAAACTTCGGTTGTCAATGATGCATGACATTGAGATTATTTAGAAGCAGCAAACAGTAACTCATAAAGCTCCTGAATGTGAGCTTTTTTTAAAATCAACCAAAAGTGAGCTGTGAATCCATCTCAGATTTGTTGCACCTCTACTGTGGAGGACTCAAAGTCCAACACTTTCTGTTAGACTAAACAAAAGGAGAAGTTGAAGCCATCATCAGCGTCTTCCCTGGAGATTAAAACCCATTTTTACACAAGCAACTACACTAAACTAGATCCCTTTAATGAAAAAGAAAATAATTTCCAATGACATCATCCTTTTCAAATGTTTCCCTGAAGAGAAACTTGATACAAACTTTAGTTTCCACGTCCAGATTCATTTGATGCAACAACCAGTTCTGCAGCTCATACCACAGTAAACATGAGTCCGCTCTGCTGTGCCGATTTAACGGAAGAAAACACGAGTCGGTCAGACGGTTTTCCATTTAGTGTGATCCATGCTCAGTCCATCCAGTCACATCTGATCCAGGAGAGGGAAAGAAATGAAATAACCGAGGACGGAGCCCACGATGACCCCCAGAAAGATCCAGGTGTTGTACGACATGACGCACAGCATCAGCATGTAGCCCAGAGACACCTGCAGCATGTGGAGGACGGTCTGGATAACATGCAACAACCAGCTGGAGAAGACGGGGAGAGGATTAAATAAAATATCACCTGATTCAGTGGAATGCTGCACACTTACACTTGTCCCTAAAATCCGGAAATATGAGAAAATCTCCTACGTTTTAATCTCCTCTACTTAAATTCCAGTATGTATCTTAAAGAGAAATCTAAGAGACCCGGACCTGTTCCTGGTGCTTGGAGTCGGAGGCGGTGTCTCCGCGGGGGTCAGGGAGGACTCAGAGGGACTGCTCTCCAGCACAGAGCTGCTCTCGCTGCGGCTGGACGGGGGACGGCGTACGGGGACGGAGACTGGGCCAGCTTGGAGCGGCTCCCCAGCCACACCCTCCACACTTTCAGCACTTCATAAAAGACCGTCAGCAGCAAGACGACGAACACCGACAGCACCATCCCTGGAAACACAGAAGCACCACAGAAACCTCAACACACCTCCAGTTTCACAAGAACATTAACCTGATAGTTTTTCACCTCTCATTATTCTTCGCCTCTCCCAATTGTGACATGTGAACTTCCCTTACTTAAATAGATAAATCTTTGTATAGAAAGTGGACATCCTTCATCAAAGTTCATGATTTACCAAGCAATTACATTTTCTATTCAACTAAACTCACACACACGTTTCTGACATGATTTAAAGCATGTCCAAGAGGGGACCTAAAAAATGTCCCCTGTTGGTGAATGTGTAATGACACAACAGTCCACACTTGGATAGGTACACAAGTGCACACACACGCATATACAGTGGCTTGCAAAAGTATTCATACCCATGACCAAAACTCAATTGCTCAGAAAAGAACAAAGCAAAAGTGGGTTTCACCTTTATATGAAAGGAAATGCCACAAACACAACAATCCATCACTGTTTTTGTTTGTAGCACTCTTTACTATGAATAGGTTGTTTAAGTCTGTTTTCATTGTTGCAAAAGTATTCACACCCTTGCACCAAAGATGTTATTTTGAGTCGAAAATGATTGCACACTATAAACTATTGCCTCACAGTGTCACAGGGGCGGTATTCAGTCCCAGGTGATTTGTATATCCTTGATTGCTCCCATAATTAGTGCCCAATAGTCACCTGTCCACAGTCATCCCATGCTTGTCAGCAGACAACAGTCATGAAGTCCAAGAAGCTCTAGAAGACCTCAGAAAGAAAGTTGTAGAGAAGATAGAGATGGGCAAAGCTATGTAGCCATTGCAAGTTCACTCAATGTGCCAAAAAGTCTGTTGCATCACTGGTCCAGAAGTGGAAGCGCCACAGTACCCTGTGAACCTCAAAGAACAGGGCGCCCCTCCAAGATCACGGCAAAAGGCAAAAGGAAATTGCTAGGGAAGCAGAGCAAACCCTCGTCCTTTGAAGACCTGAAGAAGCTCTCCAGGGTGCTGAGACTAACGTACACAAGTCCACAATATGCCGCACTTTACACAAGGAAAGTCTCTATGGGCGTGTTGCAAAGAAGAAGCCTATCTGAAGAAACAACATCTCAAGGCTAGTTTGAGTATGCACCACACACGTAGGAACGTGTGATCTGGTCAGATGAAAGAAATAGAATTTTGGCCTGAACGCAAGAAGTGTTTGGCGCAAGCTAACACAGCTGATGATCAAGCTCATACCATCCCTACCGTGAAACATGGAGGTGGGAATATAATGCTATGGGGCTGTTTCTCTTCCTCCGGTCCTGGTAAACTTGTCCGTGTGCAAGGGATTTGAATAGTGCAAAATACATCAACATCCTGGAGGAAAACGTCTTCAAATCTGCAAAAAGCCTGAAGCTTGGGAGGAAGTTCACCTTTCAACAGGATAATGATCCAAAATATACAGCTCGAGTGACACAAGAATGGTTCAGGAAGAAGAAAGTGAAGGTTCTAGACTGGCCCAGTCAAAACCCAGATCTCAACCCAATAGAAAACCTGTGGAGGGATCTGAAAATCCTGTCCACCGAAGGTCACCAAGTAACCTGACTCAGCTGGAGCAGTATTGCAAAGAGGAGTGGGCGAAACTGTCCAAGGACCACTGCACAAAACTCATTGCTGGCTATCCAAAGCGATTGGTAGCTGTTTTGCTGCCAAAGGAGCTGCAACCAAGTACTGATTGTGACTTAATGACTTAGTGTGAATACTTTTGCAACAATGACATACAAACTTATGCAACCTATTCATAGTAAGGAGTGCTTACGAACAAGAACAGTGATGGATTGTTGAGTTTTTGCCATTCTTTCATATAAAAAGGTGAACCCACTTTTGCTTTGTTCTTTTCTGAGCAATTTAGTTTTGGTCATGGGTATGAATACTTTTGCACAGCCACATGTATACTCTTCAAATAATTAGAGAGAGAAATCATTCTGAATTCATTGTTAATGAAGTTTAATAAACAGTTTCTTATAGACAGGCTTAGACATAAAATTTGAATCTATCATACAGTGGATACAGAAAGTATTCAGACCCCTTTAATCTTTTCACACTTTAATTTTCACTCAGCACCCCATCTTGACAGAAAAAAACAGAAATGTAGAAATTTTTGCAAATTTATTAAAAAAGAAAAACTGAAATATCACATGGTCATAAGTATTCGGACCCTTTGCTCCGCACTGAATAGAAACACCTTTTGAGCTCGTAGTCTTCTTGGGAATGATGCACCAAGTGTTTCACACCTGGATTTGGGATCTTCTGCCAATCTTACTTGCAGATCCTCTCCAGTTCCGTCAGGTTGGATGGTGAACGGTGGTGGAAAGGCATTTTCAGGTCTCTCCAGAGATGCTCAGATGGGTTTAGGTCAGGGCCCTGGCTGGGCCAGTCAAAAATGGTCCCAGAGTTGTTCTGAAGCCACTCCTTTGTCATTTTAGCTGTGTGCTGAGGGTCATTGTCTTGTTGGAAGGTGAACTTTCGGCCCAGTGTGAGGTCCTGAACACTCTGAAGGAGGTTTTTTTTCCAGGATCTCTCTGTACTTGGCCGCATTCTTCTTTTCTTCAACTGCAACCAGCCGTCCTGTCCCTGCAGCTAAAAAAAACACCCCCATAGCATGATGCTGCCACCACCATGTTTCACTGTTGGGATCGTATTGGGCAGGTGATGAGCAGTGCCTGGTTTTCTCCACACATACCGCTTAGAATTCACTCCAAAAAGTTCAGTCTTGGTCTCAAGAGAATCTTATATCTCACAGTCTGGGAGTCCTTCATGTGTTTTTTGGCAAACTCTTTGCAGGCTTTCATATGTCTTGCTCTGAGGAGAGGCTTCCGTCGGGCCACTCTGCCATAAAACCCAGACTGGTGGAGGCTGCAGTGATAGTTGACTTTGTGGAACTTTCTCCCATCTCCCTACTGCATCTCTGGAGCTCATCCACAGTGATCTTTGGGTTCTTCTTTACCTCTTTCACCACGGCTCTTCTCCCATGATTGCTCAGTTTGGCTGGACAGCCGGGTCCAGGAAGAGTTCTGGTCAGTATTCATTTTTATTGCTATTATCTTAAATAATATTCTTATTTTACTCCTTTACTCATTTCTAATTCATTTCCTGTTTTATTTTTTTTTAAGTTATATTTAAAGTTGAGTTTTGGTGGTCCAAAAACTTTTTATAAAATCAATGAATAATTGTGTATATTAATCGTGATTTCAATATCAGTCAAAATAATCGTGATTATAATTTTTTCCATAATCGTCCAGCCCTACTCCTAGGAACCTTTAGTGCTGCAGAAATTCTTCTGTGACTTTGTCCAGATCTGTGCCTCGTCACAATTCTGTCTCTGAGCTCCTTGGACGGTTCCTTTGGCCTCATGATTCTCATTTGCTCTGACATGCTCTGTGGACTATAACGTCTTATATAGACAGTTGTGTGTCTTTCCTGATCAAGCCCATCAGTTTAATTAAAACACAGCTGGACTCCAATGAAGGAGTAGAACCATCTCAAGGAGGATCAGAAGAAATGGACAGCCTGAGAGTTAAATATGAGTGTCACTGCAAAGGGTCTGAATACTTTTGACCATGTAATATTTCTGTTTTTTTACGTCAAGATGGGGTGCTAAGGTGTACATTAATGAGAAATGAAATGAACTTTTATTTTAGCAAATGGCTGCAATGAAACAGAGAGTAAAAATTTTAAAGGGGTCTGAATACTTTCCGTACTCACTGTATATAAAGTCCAAAAGCAAAGAAAAAACAATTACACCAATTATAAATTTAATTAGTTTTTTTTTTTTTTTTTTTTTAAATAGAATTACCACGTCACAAAAGAAGGGGAAAAACCAAGCAAAGTATGATTATTCATTGATGGATGTGTTTGAACATGCTGGATTTGACGGATTATCATTCCAAAACCAGTTTTACAGGAAGCCCACACAAATGATCAGCAAAACATACAGTTGTGTAAAAAAAAAAAACAAAGTCTACCCTCATACAATGTGGAGTTTAATTTATTCTTTATTTTTCTCATGGAGGACAGGATGCTACAATGAAAATCTAACATCTTCTCATTTAAAATGAGGTCAATTCAATTTCAGATGAACACTACAGTACGACATTGTCATTTTAACAAAAAAAAAAAATCTATAAAAACAAGTGTGAAATAAAAAACTAAGCACACTGGTTTTGCTTCCAACTAATTAGGAGGATCAGATAGCAGCCACATGCTGCTAATCAAACACGCTCGATCAGTAGCGGAACATCGTGATGATAGGCTGTGGTGCAAATATTTTTTTTGTGCCCCACCTCCGCCCTAAACACAAATGCATATGTGTGCACACACACACAGACTTGGACTAACACATGCGTAGCCACTTGCTGTCGTCACTGTGATGGACTAATTTTTGACCAAAATGAGTGCTGTGGTTTCAGTGCTGGTGCTGTGCAGCTGGATGGCGCATTTAGGTCAGTCATGTCAGTCATTTTCTGTACTGCTTATCCAGTTCAGGGCCGCGGGGGTTGCTCGAGCCTATCCCAGCTATTATCAGGCGAGAGGCAGGGTACACCCTGGACAGGTGGCTGTCGCAGGGCCAACACAGACAGACAGACATCCATTCACACTCACATTCATACCCAGGGGCAATTTAGAGTGACCAATTAACCTAGCATGCATGTCTTTGGACTGTGGGAGGAAGCCGGAGTACCCGGAGAGAATCCACGCATACACGGGGAGAACATGCAAACTCCACACAGGAATGCCACTGATGGAATTGTTCAAACCCCCTCTACAGCCGGGAATCGAACTAGCGACCTTCTTACTGTGAGGCTGCGGTGCTAACCACCACGCCGGCGCATTTAGGGTAAAAATTTAATCAAACTTCACAGCTGCGTGTAAGAACAGAAATTTTATTTAATTATTTGTTGACATGACGAGTGTTTTACTTATAAGGTGCTGTGTGACCCATTGCGCTGCGCATCATCGACGTCCGGTGCAGTGAGGGAGACGTTTCTGCTGCTGATGTGACGCAGGAGCAGAAAACAGCTGAAGCCAGGATGGTGGATAACATCTGACCTCCTTTATGCAGCAATCTCCAAATCCTAACCACCAGGTCTCCTCCTTGGACCAGTTTGTTTTTATAATCCGTTGCTCCGCTGGTTTGAAGTTCACGGTCAATATTAATCCCCCTTATGTTGTCAGGTAGCCTACTCTATCCCCACCTGCTGACGCGAGCTCGTAAAGCCGTTCTTTATTCCGGCCCAGTGAAGAATTGGTGCCAGTTCAAAACCGGTAATGCTTAAGCAGTTGAAAGTCAAAGAAGCCGTGCTAATCTGGCTCTGAACCTAAACCAGCACAGTAAAAAAATGGCTTACTCTTATTTTACTGACCCACCAGAGGTATTCCATTCACAAAACCAGCAACGTGGCATTTGACATCAGAGTGCATACACTGTAGCTGTCTCCATACAGGAGCGCACTCTCTGCGTGGGCGCCCATTAAAACAATTTTTTTGTGCGTGTTTTTAAGATATAGAAAATGTAATGGACACAGGAGCATTTTTTTCACCCTTTCCTAAATGTGACAGACAGCTGCTTATTTTTTCCCCTTCCTTCATGGGCCCCTGATGGCGTCTGGACCTCGGTGCGGTTGCACCATCGATACTTGTGCCTCCGCACTTGATGTTGTTTGGTACCTCTATAAAAAGCAGTTTCCAGGTCTGGTGCATTCAGGTGTGTTGGCACTATGCCGAGGAGGAAATACATCAGCAATGATCTTGAGCAGCAGCTATTACTTCTCTATCAATCTGGGAAGGGTTATACGGCCATTTGCAAACTTTTTAAAGTCTACCATTGTACAGGTAGATTATTTACAAGTAGAAAACACTCACGACGGGCAGTTCACCTCAAGGCCAGACTGTGTTATGCTAATTGTTATGATAAAACACACACACACTCTGTCTGGTCTGCTATCCCCGTGGGGTACATCCATTGACATAATGCATTCCCTAGCCCCTTACCCTAAACCTATCGCCCATAACTAAGTGCCTAAACCTAATTGTAACCTAAACTCTAAAACCAAATCTTGACACTCAAAAATTGATTTTTCTTTGGCTTTTTTAGTGAGGACCAGCAAAAATGTCCTCACTTTGCTGGTTAAACATGTAAAATGGTCCTCACAGTGTAGCAAGTACAGGAACACACACACATCTCAGACTCTAACATGCTTGCTGAGGTCTGTAATGTTTAAGTTCATGACAGATCAATAAAAAAAAAAAAAGGACTGATAGGTGCAAATCAAAATTATTCACCCTCTACTGCAGGTTTATTGGCAAAATGTACAAATCAGCAGTTTGCAATAAACAAATCAAACAAGAATATTTAAAGTAGCTCAACACAACTAATATTACAAGATGTTTCTACTAATTCAGCACAAAATGTCACTTTTAAAGACCACTGCTGCAAAGTTCTTCAAGCCATGAATAGAACTAATCATGAAAGAACATGTTTTCAAATCAAGTGTGATCTCAAGCAAGTGGTCAAAAATCCAAGACTGACAGCGAAAGACCTGCAGCGAGACTTGGTGGCATCAGGCACTGAGGTTTCAGTTTGAAAAGCCCACACTAAACACTGAAGGGCTCCCCGCACTGAATCCAAAGATGCCACCACTACTGACCCAAAGGCACAAGAAAAGCTGGCCACGTTTTGCTCAACAATGTAGAAATAAGCCAAAGACATTTTGGGTTTTTATTCTGTGGAGCGATAAAACAAACCTTGAACTTTTCAGGCCTCTAGATCAGCAGTATGTCTGGAGGAGGAAGAATGAAGCAGAAAAGAACATCCTGCCTACAGTGAAGCATGGTAGTGGTTCACTGATGCTCTGGGGCTGCTTAGCTTCCTCTGGCACTGGAAACCTGCATTGTGTAGAGGACACTGATACAATCAAGTATCAGGAAATCTGCAGAGAAAATGTTATGCCACTGGTGAGGAAGTTGAAGCTTGGGCATCATTGGACCTCCCTACAAGAACATGATCCCAAGCACTCCTCAGTTTAAGGCTTGGTCTCAGAAGTCCTAGAACATATTACAGTGGTCATCACAGTCGCCTGACTTGAACCCCTTTAAAAAATCTGCAGTGGGATTTGAAAAAGGCAGTTGCAACACGCAATCCCAAGAACAGCAGGGAACTGGAGGCTTTTGCCCGTGAAGAATGGGCTGAGATTCCCCAGGAACGCTGCCAGAAGCTGGTGTCTGGCTATGCATCATATTTGCAGCTGGTCAGAACAACAAAGGGGCGCTCTAATAATTATTAGTTACTTGTCATGAAGCTGTTTAATAATTTTGAGACTGCACTGGTCATTAAAAGTTACATTTTGTGCTGAATTAGTAGTAACCACTTGTAATATTAGTGTTGTTCAGCTATTTAAAATATTCTTGTTTGTTTGTTGCAAACAGCCGATTTGTTGATTTTGAAAATAAACCTCATTTACAGTGGGGGGTTGAATCATTTTGATAGCAACTGTAGACACACCTGAATATTTCTGAATGAATATGACCGAGCCTTTTTGTCACATAGTTATGTTTTCAGTCTTATTGATAAACCAAACTGGGTTCTTAGTAATATTTTACATGTGTTGCTCAGTATTAAACACTGAAATAAATACTTTCACCAGCAGTATTGCTGGATAATTCTTGCTTATTTAATTGAAACACTGTCTGGGTAGAGCTTTGGTCAGTAATAACCTGAAGGACCGATCACCACATACTGGAAGACTTTTAAACCCTTCGTAAGGTAACAGTGAAGCAAAACATTACTGCCTTTCCCCTCCCCCTTTCACCAGAAATTAGCAGTCCTAACATTTCCTGAGGGTATGCAATTTATACACGTTATTCTTCTCATAGAAATGCATCATGTATCAGACTGATCTGAGATCAGCTCTCTTCGGACACACGAGGCCTTTTATGTCACCTGACACCTAAAAAGCTAAACACACAAAGTAAAATATAGATAAGAGGTGTCTTCTCAACAGCTGTCACAGTCTACGATGCAGAGTGTTGATAAGCTGGATGATGGCAGGAGCACAGCCATCAAGTTAGTGCCAACAGAAAATGCTTTTTATTGAAGTATGAGGAAAGAACTGCACAGTAAGCAGGCTGAGACTGGATTACAGGGCAGTAGACGGTGGTAAAGAGGCTTTTTGCTGTGTGTGTTGCACGTCTGCAATGTTTGCAGTTGTAATAAAGTGAACATTAGTAAAAAAAAAAAAAAAAAAAAAAAAAGAGGCCAAACAGGTTGTACTTCACTGATCTGATATAAGGGTGAGTGAAGCACCAGAAGTAATGCAAATAGTTTAACATAAATTAATAATTTAAATTTGAAAACTAAGCAACAATGAAAACAACACTAATTGTTTTGTTTTTGCATGAGGCGAACTCTCTCAGTATTTACTGTTTTGGAGACAATTGTCAAAATCATGTATTTATTTATGGAGGATTAGGGCCACTGAAGAAAACAAAATAATTTCTGAGAAAAGAGTCAGAGTTCTGACTGTTTTTCCAGAAATTGAAAGAAAAAACAAATCTAACTTTTTTTTTTAATGTCCTGGAAAAAAAAGTCAGAATTTTGAGATTAAAGTTAAAATTCTGACTTTTTCAGAAACTGGAAAAAAATAAAAAAATCTTCCCCCAATTTTTTTAATGTTCTGAAAAAAAGGAGATTATTATTTCCCCTTAATTTCTGTCAGAAAAGTCAGAATTCTGACTTTTTTCTCAGAATTGTATTTTTGTCCTTCAGTGGCCCTAATCCTCTTTATTTCCCCCTGTGCCAGCCTAACTGTGCCCAACATACTGTTGCCACACACAGATTGTATTTAGCAACCCCCAATGGTGATGTTATTGGCTTGTAGGTGTAAACATAACGTTATTGTCAAACCAGTTTATTTTCAGGCTAAATTTAATTTCTTTTTTAGGAAATTTAGAACTTTCATTCTGCACCCCTCCAAACTACCCGTGGAGGTATTTTTTCTTTTTTAAATATAGCCTTTAATAAAAATGCTTCATATTCAACCTTTAAGTAATTGGGCAGCCAGGTGTGCAACCAGGCGAAAGTGGATATTGCTTTGCTGTGTAGCCACATGGTTTCCTTATCGTGTCTTGGATGTGAAGATGTTATCCAGCAAAGGTGCTTTTTTGTGACATGTAAGGAAAACGCTTCTTTCTTTTCTACAAACCAAGACTGTGAATAAGCTAAAATGCTTCTACAGTAACAGTTTTTCTTAAAATTTTTTTTTTTTAAAAGTCTTTGTGCGGCACAATTTAAAACAACTAAGGCTGATCAAAGTGCTACAAATAGTGAAATAGAGATCATCATAACATAAAAGCAATAGCAAACTTGTTTTGGAGATAAAATTTACTCAAAATAAAGGAAAACAAAAAAGCCTATGCTGCAAAGTTCAGAGCCAGACACTGCAAAGACTCAATCACCTTTTGTTTTCTTTTTACCTGGTTCTGGTCACATCTAGATGAAACCAGTTAGCCGACTGCAGATTTTTAGTTGGAGTATGAGCATGTAGAGTTCAACTGAAGAAGGTGGAGCTGCAGAATAAAGCAACTTACTGATCCTCCTGACAAAACTACCAAACTCCAGCTGACTTTAAAGCTTTAGTCAGGATGAGCTGTTGCTCTGTTTACAGCAAACAGCAGTAAAAAATGTCACTTATGCTTCAGGAGCTGTCGGACAGGTTTCATACAACTACGTATCCAAGCTTCCCATCTTTACCACTGAAATGCAGGTTCAAGATTACGCATGTTCAAAATTTCCCAGCAGTAATCTTCTGAGCCAGCAGGGCAGCAACACACCCACAGATTGCAGCACAACAGTTTTAACCAGACTGGCTCTGAGATGCTGCATGTGATCGTTCAGACATGACGTACTGGTCCTTTAAAGCCGTTGTGGCTTACCTGCAGGGCCGTGCACATCCCAGAAGTTAAACAGCAGCGTCACGCTGCTCGACACCTCAAATGTCATCTAAAAGAAAAACAAGAGAAGTTTTACATTCTTTAAATGGCTGAAAGTTGTTTAATACCACAAGATGAAGTTTCCTAGGTTACAGAAGGCTGGTTGAGTATTTAGAAACTGCTGATCTTACTGGGATTTTATACACCATCTAGGAAGAGAGGGAAGAGGAAATATCCAGTGAGCAGCAGTTGTGTGGACTAAAGCATCTTGCTGATGTCAGAATTCAGAGGAGAATGGGTGGACTGGTTGGAAATGCAAGAACTCAAATAACCACTGGTTAACGCTTAAGTATGCAGAATTTTCAGAGGGTTTTTTTTCCCCTGTAGATACAAAGGTCACAAAATATGTACATTTTCTTGCATCAATATAGGTCAAAAGTAACTTTATTGATGTAAATACATTGTAGCATACAAGCTTTCTGTCTGCCTGCTTTGGTCTCACATAGTTGTTTGATATATGAAAGATGCAAATGTGACTGAAACAAAGATAACCTAAAACTGAAACAAAGCCGTCTCTGAAGTACATGTTCAACTTGAAGCAAATGGGCTACAGAAGCAGAAGACCACACCAGATGCCCCTTTGTCAGCCAAGAACAGGAAACTGAGAATACAATTCACACACTCACTAAACCTGGACAATATAAGACGGGAAAAATGCTGTCCGGTCTGATGAGTCTATTTTAGCTGCTAGATTCAGATGGTGGGATGAGAATTAGGTGGAAACAACGTGAGTATTGTTGCTGACCATATCCATCCCTTTACGACCACAGCGCAGCATCTTCTGATGGCTACAGGATAATGCACCATGTCACAAAGCTCACGTCATCTCCAACTGCTTTCTAGAACATGACGATGAGTTCACTGCTCTCCAATGGCCTCCACAGTCACCAGATCTCAGTCCAACAGAGCAGCTTTGGGATGCAATCATGTCAATATGGACCTAAATTTCCAAAGAATGTTTCCAACACTGTGTTGAATCTATAGCTTGAAGGCTGAAAGGCAAAATGGGACCAACCAGGTACTAGCGAGGGTAATAAAATCCTGTTCAGTGTATGTGGAGCAAACAGCTGCAATAACACTGATGTCATTCACCTGCACCACAAAATCAGTCACCCCTGACTGAGAGCCGCTGCACCACTTTCATATGCAGGTGAAATGACGCTCAGAGCATCTGCAATTACAGATCTAGGTACATACTTTTTGTTGTTTTGATTATTTCCTTCTAAACAACATAATCTTGTGAAAAAAAAAAAAAACAGAGTAGAAGAGCTGACTTAAGGCGAACTTCTCGGCATCGACTCCTGTTTCCGTGGCATTACAAAAAGAATTTAAATTACGCCGTTTCGGACAAATATCTATTCAGTGCATCTCGTCCAACAACTAGAGGACTTACTGTCCCACAGAGGGACACTTTGTTCTCCCTGCTGGTGTGGACATGCGACTGACAGAGGAATGCACTGTGTGTTTGAGTGTGTGTTATTCAGCCAGCAGGCCAGCTCTCTGCCTCCCTTCCCCAGTAATTCACCACCTGTCCAGGCATGAGTATCTCTCACCAGCTGCACACTGATAAGCCCCTAAAAGGGTCCTGTTGAGTCCCAGTCTTACGGTTCTGTCCCCAACATGCATACGAGCATCAAACCTGTGCTTTGTTTAAATTAAATGAGGAGTTTACAAGTACATCCTCTGAAATGGTGATCCATCTATCACCCAAACATATAATAAAATATGGTTGTTGAATTAACAGCTAGTCTTTTTACGCCAAGATAACTGCGAACTAGAAAGAGGAGCCAGGCAACGCGTGAGAAAAGAACATATTTGTTTGTCTGGTCAAGGTTAAAAAGGTACCAACCGTGAGATTAGTGTTTCTGCTGCAAACACTGCTGGAGGATTTTGGCCCAAACTTGGGTTCGTTGCCTGAGTGTGCCACACAGTTTCAGGTTTTAACCAACTGTAAAGCTTTTTTGCTGACAAATGGGTTCAAGGTAGGGCTGGACAATTAATCAAATTTTGATCGTGATTTCAATTTAGCCTTCTCACGATCATAAAAACACTGTAATCGAAGAAAAACGATTAATCCTGTAGTGAACAGACTGGTGGAGTTATAGGAAGCAAACTGCCGGGATTATAGAACAGGAATGCATGTAGACTGAGTATTCATTTATTATTGTTTTTTTAATATATTATTCTTATTTTACTCCTTTACTTGTTTACAATTTATTTCTGGTTGTGTTTTTTAAAAAAGTTATATTTGAGGTTGAGTTTTGGTGGTTCAATAAACATTTTTTTTTTAAATCAATGAAAAATTGTGTATATTAATTGTGATTTCAATATCTGTCAAAATAATTGTGATTATAATTTTTCCCTTAATCGTCCAGCCCTAGTTCAAGGTGTTTATGGTTAAGTTTTCAGGTACACAAAAGCCTTGAGCCAGCTCTTCTTTCTTTATATTTTGCCCTGAGCAGCCAGACGTTCACATATCAGGCTTTCTGAGACTATTCAGACATTGGTTTCTATTCATTTTCAGCCCAGACCTTGTGCCCAACTATTATCAGAGGAATGTATTTTGTTTTTCCAAGACCGTTAACGAAAAAAGCCATTAACTTAACGGATGAACGTGTCGGACATCAGCCTTTCATAAAAACACACAATAAGAGTCTATTTCAATTGTGTTTTCTTTTTTAAATACCAAAGATAGCAGTTTGACAGACATAGAAAAGTCTCAAAAGCTGTCAGCTGAATGCTTTGCATATCTCAGAGTGCTGTTTGGTGAGTCCTTGAAATGTTGAAGAAACTGGACAAACGGAGGACAAAAGAAGAAAATAAAGTATCAGCTAAAAAATGAAAAACAAATCTTGTAAAGACCTGATACAGGATCCTCCTACTTTCAAGAAACCCAACCATTTTTTTTAATGAAGAACAAGGAGAACTGAGGTTTGCCAAATGACTCAAAAGCTGGATTGAAATCAGAGGCAACAGGTCTGATGGAGTGATGACTCCTCCATCGAGCCTGGGCCTCGACATGGCTGAGGCAGTGTGGGATCATCTTGACAGAGAACAGAACAAAAGAGGTATTATGACCGTTGTGATTTATTACCTGTTAATTTTAGTGTGGTGTGATTGGTGTGCCTTTCCAGCAGCTCATCAGAGATTGGCTCATATAAGATGGCTTCCCCATAAAGACCTGAGCTCATCTCCCTCTCCTCCCAACCAGCCTCACCCTGTCAGCACCTCAGCAGTTTGCAGGGATTTTTATGCACGGTCATCCTGGAGTTTGAGAAAATAAGCGACCCATTTCTTGTCATTCCATTTTCTCTTGCTTTTTGTCACAGAAGGGAAGTAAGTCATAATATTTTGTTTTGGTATAGACCACTTCTTCTTTTGTTCAGGTAAGTTTGTTTTGTTATTTTGGCCTTGGCCCACCCTGAAGTAAGTCAACTCTAGATAAACTTATGTGATTCCATATCTCTTTGTAAATAAAACCACATTGTTTCACATTGACAATGTCTCTGTGGCTGATTGAGACATGAGGACGGCGAGTAATTTTCATGTTGAGCCTTGACCACCCCCGGACAGGACACGACAGAGGGTTCAGCCTCAGAAACAAATGTGGTCACAACAAATGCAAACTTTCAAGGCGATCAGAAGCTCTGATTTAGCCAAATATGCCTGTATCAATTATGATTGAACACATATTTCCTGTTTTCCTGGAAACGCATAAAGATATAAGGATTTGGCTCAAAACTTCTGCACAAATTATACATGTATTCATGTAATAAATGTCAAATATATTTTAAAAAAGTGTCACAGTACTTCATTATGCTGTCAGGTGATTGGCTGTAATCTGCACTGTCACCAGTTTCTCTTAGACTTAAGAAAAAGAAAAAAAATCTATACACACATGCTATTGTTAAATTTGTACTTTGAACAGACACATTAAAGAACTATAAATATTAATCTAAAACATTAAATTATCTAGTTTTTGTATGGTACTGATTTATACTGGAGCTGTACTTTTCTTTATGATGAAGGCAAGAATATTTAAGGATTTTTAAGCTTGCCCCGGCGTAATATATGAGCTCTTTGTGTCTTAAATCTTTCTCTAGTATTTAAAAGTTTTAGCAAGCTGTAACCAGTTACTTCATGATCCCCAGACAGCACACCATGTATGTGGGTCAGAACAGAACCACCACGGTAAGCTGCTTAGAGTGAATGTCACATTCTCCATGCACTTCAATATTTGCATGCTGATAAAATATTATATATTAAAATGAAGTTCGTTTGATTATCTTTTTTCTTCCATTACACGCATGATGTAAGCGAAACGAGACAGAGTAATACAAACAGAAAACTTACGGACATCATGGTGGACTTGCTGACAGGACGCTAATACCAGTTTCACATCGCAGTTCCCATCACGACTTTCGGGCAAGAGTTCAGCTGTGCTTGTCAAGAAAGGGCCATTGCTTCAATATACCGCAGGAACAACTACTGACCCAGCTACATAAGTCAGTAAGAGCATATGAATGGTAGCTGAAGTTACCTCGTGACTTCAGACAATGAGCAGAGGCTGACGGGTAATGTAGTCTGTTTTTTCAGCAGCGAAAGCTCAAGTCGTTCGGAAAGCTGAACGTTTCCGTCGACTTTGGATAGTTACAGTTTCTGTTAAGCGATAACCAACGCGAACCAAAGACAGACAACACTAAAAAATGTTAAAAATAAATTAAAATGGCAATTTTTCTTTTGTTTTACGCCCGGCCATAACAGTTAGGACTGAGTCACGTGATCAACGGAGATAGCCGAGCGCGGTTATTCGGAGGACTTCGGCTGCAGTATGGAAAGCTATTATTTGAAGGCAACAACCAGATTAGAAAAACAAAATGTCTTATATTCCCTTACTTTAAAAAAAAAAGAAAAAGTCGTTGAGTAATCATAATAATGGCGAGAATATATATATAATGTTGGTATAATTGCAAGGAGAAAAAATGTTTAGTACATCTTCCACATCTTGGCAAAAGCACAAAGCTGAGGCAACACGGGCAACAAAAATATGTCATATAATTTTATTATCATATTTTACAGTACAACTTTGATTCTGCACTGTAACTTAAAACATTACATGTACTGGTTGAGGTGCTACTATCAGTATATGCATACTACACCTGTAAACAGTTTCAAGTAGAAAAATACAAATCAAGACACCACTCATCAGTATGTGAAGGGAAAAGAATGAAGGGGAAAAAACAGAACACTGAGGCTCCATAAAGCTATAGTACCTTTTGGTGAATAAATCAACTGAATGAGGACTGAAAAAGGCAACATGAATAAGAGGAATTGCACATTATTTTCTAAAACAAGAATACAAAAGATTTACAGATCTAAGGTCCAGTGTCTCACTGTTTTTTTTATTTTTTTTATAGAAGCTACATCTGAATACATCAAGTGCACTTGGCACAGTCCGGTGAAGACAAAACAAGGAGACGCACATCCAGATGTCCCCGAGAGAAACAGGTCCATAACAGGCTCATGCAAGAGGCGCCAGGAATCCAGGCCGTTTAAGGCATGTCGTCACATTAATGGAGTGACACAGCATTGTTAACAGGGCGACAAAGCAGTCTGCATGAGGAAAATTTTATTTAAAAAAAGGGAAACCCTAAAACATATGAAGTCTGAGTCAGTGATCATTGCTCTGTTTGTGCGTCTAATTTGACTGCGTTTACAGTGGCTTTTGACCATTTTAAATGTGAGAAAACCACACAGTAACAGTAATGAGAACATTCAGTACAGCAGTTGTGCTTGAGATTCTTAGTGGCCTTAGTTTCCCACATACAGGGAACAATAAACACTTTCATAACAGCAGGCCTTGGTGATATGGCAGAAATCATCACAACAGAAATAAGGATAATTTTGGTCATCAATGACACAATATAACAAATGTTTGTGAAAATCAGATTTAAAAAAATCATCTGACAGCAAAACTTATCTTCCCCCTTTTTATGATTTACATTAGATAAACAGAGCATAACAAAAACTAGTAATCTTTTTTGTTTATAAATAACAGAAATTTGCAGAGACAATGTGGTTAGATTGTGGTTTACCCAGCTGTGGTACACAGGCTAAGAGAAAATCATGTCTAAAAAGAAAATGTGTCCAGCGGCAGTCATTTCAACACAATACACCAAATCAGGAGATCTAAAATTAAGTTCGTATAAAAGACTTTCCACACACAATGCCACACATGCACGCCCATGCATCAGATGTGTTTGCTTTAAGTCCAACACCTCACATCCTCAAAAAGTGCTGCGTTGTGCACGTTTATCACCATCTGCACTGATCTCACTAGTGTGACACTACTTAAATTTAAGGCAAGAAATGACCAAAAAAAACCCTGAAATTTCATCCAGAGACTCAAAATAAAACACAAATCACAACAGCAAAGAACTTAATTTGATGTTCATATCAATTGCAGACCTCAGCTGGTTAACGGCAGAGACGGTAATCAGTCTGAACATTGATAACTGTGGATGAGATAATGCTTTCATCAGCTCTCACCACAAGAGGGCGCTGCCCGGTTAAAAGAAAACAGGCTCACCTGCAGATAAATGACCCTGTAGATACAGTAGTATTGATGGAAAACCAGCCATCCATTCATTTTCTATACCTGCCTACTCCAATGCAGGGTCACTGGGGAGCTGGAGCCAATCCCAGCTGCCACAAACTGGAGCAAAACCTAAAACCAACACAAGGTGGTGGCATAGAGAAAAATACACACATTTCCACTGCCGTTTGATCACAGAAAACCATGTCAAGGTGTGTGAAACGTTTTTAAGTTGTTCACGAAAGATTTTGCTCTTAAAAAACAAACATAAAGTGAAAAAAAGTTGGTTTAAGCACTAAATCCAGACTGCAAAATAAAAATAACATGATCCTGTTTAAAAGAAGATTCCTCATAATTGTTCACATTGGAGTTTCTTTTAAAGATTCTTCCCTTCTCTGTTCAGTTTGGTTGTTTTTGTGCCACCGTGCTATCAGACAGACATGTGGACGAATGGACAGGGTCATATGACTCCAATGAGGAGTTGAGACATGAAAACACAATTAAGGGCATGTTTAGACCTACACCACAAGAAGAGCCTGAACTGAAAGGTCTTTTCAAAAGCAATCAGTGGCTAAAAGTATTCTAAAGGCATCACAGATGCGGCAATTTGGGGAAAGAAAAAGAGAATCGGAAAAAGTTTTCCTTATTCCAATAATTGAATATGTCCAACTGAACATCATAAACGCTGTGTGATGACCCCAAACACTCTTTTAGGCACAGTGATGTTCACCCCTTCTGTCTGACATTACCTGGTGGGACATGAGGGGAAATTAAAATTCTTACAACAATAAGAAATAATCCCTTTTTAGAGTTCTCATTAATCCTTTTTCACCCAACCCGTCTCTGGATCGGAGGAGAGGCGAGTGCAGACAGATGTGGGTGGGCACAATGCTTCACAATCTCTTTGCTCTCTACTGCCCGCTGTTAAAACTTGAGTTTACGCTGCTGCAGCTTTCCTCGTAAGTGGGTGGAGGCTCTGTAACACAAAAACACAGAGATGTCAGTAACAGAGTCCACAAGTCAGTTTGCTGGCTTACAGCTGAAAATGTTTATATGTATTAATCTGTACGCAACTCTGGTTCAGCAGTTTCACATTTGGAAGCACCTTTTCTTTCTTTTCATCCAATATCATTTAATATGCTATCACTGTTACAATGAAAACTATTGTGTGAGGTGAAGGGCTTCACAGTGTTGTGTTTGACGCAACTTCTTTTTTTTGCAAATGATCTCTCCAGTCTTTGAGAACACTCTTGCATTGGCCAGATCAGGGAACATAAATATCGGTGGGAAACTTGTGTAAGTGCAGATACTGTTGTTTTTTTTTGTTGTGTCCAATATGTCTGAGGATCCTCCTGGGTTTGCATATTCAGCTCGGATAAAAATTTGGTCACTTGTGTGAATTTTGAACATTTTTTTATGTGGAAGTGATACTCAGACTGGCATGTTATGTCATTTGCAGAAATCGAGGCCTCACTTTGCATTGGTTATGTGATTTCCATGGTGGAAACACAAGCTCCGCTTTTTCTCAACACATGCCTCAATGTCTCAGTTCCTCAGAGCATCACTACTGACAGCTAGCACTGCATCAGCTAGCCAGTTTTCAAGTTTATATCACTAAACCTCAGACAGCCCATTTAAAGACTTGACTGTGAACCCTGAGCACTAACCATGAGGGTAGTCACAACTGCTGTACTCTGGAGGGAGAATGAGCGAACAGGAAGTGGGGACTGGAGTCACATTTCCCTCGGTGAAGAAAGGTATGGTGGCTCCGGTGGAAACGCAGAACAGTGGAGCGGACGCGTCGGGCCGTCTGTGACCGGGAGGCAGGGCTGCACCTGGTGCATGGCTGAAAGCGCTGGGGGACATGGTGACCGGCTGCCCCGTGGGGTCCTGCTGGGAGTGACTTTTGGTGGGAATCTCCTCACTAGCAATCCCTCCTGCACACAGCTCGTCCTCTGGCTCTTCCTCTGCCGGCGGGGCGCTGGGCGTCACCCCTGCTGCACAGAGTGCCACCGGACTGGTGGGTATGGGCCTCGAGGGAGACAGATTCACAGCGAGGTTACCGATGTAGATGGGCAGAGTGACGACGGCTTCTGGGGATTTTAGCGACACCTGCAACGGATCACAAATAAAGACTCACTGCATGTAGTTTTGTTCAGTTTAGGTGTGTTGAATTTGGATTTGAAAGAAGTCAAAAACTCAAAATACAGATACAATATATATGAATGTATGATGTGATGAAGAGGATTGTTAACATGCACGCTGTCACTGAATGCTAACTTTTAGGAGTCAATTCATAGTTGAGGCACTTATTTTGGATATTTTTACAGTCAATGAACTTGTGAGAGAACAGCATGCTGTGCAATGAACACCACAAACACTGAAAAGTTGTGCATATGTTTTCAGAAGTTTAGAAAAAGTCAAATTAAGGTACCTTGTAAAGGTTATAGTGCATTTTCAGTACATTCTGACAATTAAAAAGTCAAATATCCTCCCAAAAGAATTCAAAGTACAGATGTGTGTTGGTATTTTCTTTTTTATACTGCACTCAGGGGTTTCCCTTTACTCCAGTTAAAGTACTGCAGCTGAAGCACTGGTGTTTTTTGGGGAAAAGCAAAAAGCAAAATCAAATTATTCTTTAAGCAAACAGTAAATTGAAGAATGCCGCAAATAATCACAATAATACTATGATAAATAACAGAGTACTCTAGAGTTACTTTATGAGTGCATATCATCAATAATTCAGCAGTTTCAATCAATACTGTATGAGAGGATGTGATTTTCCACTACGTGGAAGGCTGAGCCTTCAAAAAATAAACCAGAAGCAACTGGAAATGCACACATAGTATCAGTGTTTTATAACATCTATCACTTTATAGTCCTACATAGTAAAGAAAAATGTTCTAAGATGACACACACACACACCTGGATGAAATATTCAATGTCTATGAGGCTGCAGCCAGCAAGTGCTGACTGAGGAAGAGGAGGGACGATGATCTGCTCCCTCCATTCAGCATGTTTTCCTGCCTTTACCCCGGCTCCCTCCACCTCTGCGATGGTCCGCAGGTCAAAGACAGGCCGCTTGGTTTTATATGTCACTTTCTGATGCGACAAAAACACAGACATTACAATATGTGACAGTCTGTGACCACTTCCCCAAAAATATCCTTTTGGATTGGATCAAAAGGTGTACCTGTATGAGACTGGCCAGCACGCACCCCGTGTCCTTCCCTGACTTGTTGTGGATCTCGGTGGCTAATTTAATGACCTGACCAGGGACGTAGCCCCTCAGATCACTGCGAGTTTTCAGCATCAGAGTTCCTGTCTTCACCAGGAGGTAACTGAACTTCTTAGTGGTCACAGCGTAGCTCTGATGCTGCAGGGACAGAGTAACAGGAGAAAACACTCAACATTCTTCCCCCATCGTTTATCATTTCCCTGTGTCATCAGCAAAAACACAACAGAAAGGATGAGACAAGAGCATCACTGCGAACAAAACACCTACCTCAATGTTAGGCACCTCGTTGAGGTTGAGAAGGTTGAGCATGTAGAAGGGTCTCTGGATTTTGTAGTCCTTAGAAAAACGAGGTGTGTCAATGGCTGCCCTCACGCGGTAAACAACCTTCCCAAAGGGTCCCTCAAAAGAAGTGGGAACAGCCGCTGTGGAGTGGGTTAGGTAAGACAAAATGGGACAAATGTCACTCAGACTGGGAGACGTTTCTTCGATTTAAGCTGTGAATCCGTATAAAGTTCAGAGGTGGGGACTCCAGTCTGAGACTTGAGCTGTGACTCCAGACTTTACTCAGGCAATCTGAGACTCGTGAACATTTATTTTTGGTGTTTCTTTATGATCCCGTCTCTGTTTGACCACCTGTCCGCTGCATGTGATTCTTTCCCCAAAAGTCAGAGTGATGCAACGTTACACAAACACGGATCCACCTTCATTTTGGTTATAAAAACCGTCCACGGAATGAAAATACAGGATGCTGGATCCACCACATCCAACTTCATCCTCCACCTTAAAACACATCCAGAGAGGTTAGTTACTGTAACGTGATGAGCTTAGCATCTCAGAGGTGTAAATGTTAGCTTGATACCACCGTTCTACAAAAAACGTTAATTTAATTTAATTAGATCAACATTTACTTAATGTGTTTAAAAGAAAAACACAGTAACGTTTAAATAAACAGCAGACTTTGCCATGACCTGCCCCCCATAACTTTAAACTGAGACCATCTGGTTCATCATGAAGTAGTAAAGTTAGCAGTATCTGATCTAAATTACATTTTTAAAAAGCTAAATGTTCCAATTTTCTGTATTCATCTCAGTGATTTCAAGCTTTTTAAAATTTGAATTAAGATTTTCTGATTCGCAAGTGAGCCATCCTCTCTAAAATGCAACAGACTGTTAGTTTATATTATTTTTAAAAGTGTTCTTAAAACTCTGTGGGTCCGGATGAATTTTAGTACACATTAAAAACTCTTAGTTATTTCATATTTCAGGAGAATATTTACTAATCTTAATAAACTTCCATGCTCATCTACAGGTTTTTCTAATTCAGTAATGCAAATAAATTGTCCAGTGCAGATGGAAGTTTGCCAGTTTAAGCCAATGATTAGTGTAGCTACAAAAAGCTGTAAGATAAAGACAGGTGAAGTAGGGGTTTTTATACAAAGGGATATTATAATGAAGTGTTAAGCAGATCAGATTACTCGTTACTAAAATTGACTGGTGAACATCTCCGCTATGAGTCATCCATTGATTTATTCAACCAATAAATATCCATTTAAACCAGCATAATTTCCAAATGTAAAATTAGGGTTATAACAACCCCTCAAAATATAAAAGAGGTTATGTCATTATGCCTTTAAGTGTATAGAAAAAGCATCTAGGTGATGATGTTTGTTTTGTACACAAACTTGTTCAGTTAAAGCAGCATAAAATACAAACAAAACAATGTTAAAAAAGGATTTAAGTGTGTACATGTTAAGCTGATGCTCCAGGGGAGGACTGGGCTGAAAATGATGGAAACAGATCTCTATCAGAGCTGTCACTGGATATAAAAAGACTTCCAGACTGATCCCTCCACATCTAGTCTTGAATGCAGGGGGACGATGTTCTTGTGACTCAAAGAAAGAACAGTGAGGAGGAGGAAACAGGGGGAAGGCTGGAGGATAGGAAATTTAAGAATAGTGGGATAAAAATAACTATTTGGGGAGGAAGCAGACAGACAGACAGAGGGAGAGATGCTCAGAGCTGGAGGAGAGGAAAAAACATGTCAAGCTTAAAACCCCTTCAAGTATTTTCATCCATCCAAGTTAGCTACATAGAAATATACTAACAGGTGTGAAAAAAGGTGATTAATGTGCTGTCAAGTCATCAACTGAGCGACTCCATCTCCCTCAGGATTATAAAGGGTTCCCTGTGTCTCTGATCCCCATTCAGATGCTAATTTCCAGGAGGATGGCGGCTGCTTCGGCTGCTGTCAATAACAATTAACCGGGAGAGATGTGGACTGTAGCCGTTTCACTGCAGACGGCTTGGCAGCTCAAACAGCCACGGATGTACTGAGAGGGGATGGCAGGCCAACTTTCCCTGGAGACACACAACACTGGGCAGCTGAAAGTGGCTGAGAAAGGAACCCGAATGAAGCCCATAATCTGCACAACACAAACAAACTCAGCATACAAGATGAACATGGTGATCATTCCTGCTTGAGAAGTTAACACTGTTAGCATTTAGCTCACAGAACTGCTACTATTGCAGAGCTGTGGGCTCTCATGTTTGGATGGTAAACATAATTTCATATTTCTGATAGTGCAAGTTAAATTATCAGGATAATCTTTCACATATTAAACACTGAGATATGGACCGGAGGTCCTCTTCACATTTGGTGCTATCGTGTCCTGGCTGACCTCATTATACATGGACCGCTGTAAGTAGACATGTCCACACCTGCCGATACAATGCATCCCCACGTGTCCGACATGATCTGACCTCAGCTACCGGCTCAGTATACAAATAAACACAGTCAGCTGAGCAACATAAACACAAACAACACATGTCTACCAATGTTTCGTGACTAGGGATGTAACGATATGAAAATTTAATATCACGATTATTGTGACCAAAATGATCACGGTTATCATTTTTATTGCGGTATTATAAAAATGCCCCCCAGCGTCTAAAAATATCCAAAATGGGTCTAAATGTCTACTTTGTCCTTTATAGAGGAGGAAAAATCTCAAGAGAACTTTCCACGTGGGTGCCTTTGTTGCCTTCCGCCATGTTTTCACAAGTTAAACATTGCAAACTGCGACTACTACTGCTTTTCCAGCCAATGAGCAACATCATTGGGAGTTTTTCAAACTGCATTAATCAGTCACGGTTTTAATGATAATTAAAATTTGAAACGGTATTACTAATCGTTGGGAATTTTATCATGATTGAACCATTTTATCGGTAATCGTTACATCCCTATTCGTGACTTGATTAATCCAAAACATTTTACACAATATACGGACCAGTTAATACAATCTACCCAAACAACAATCAAAATAGATATTACAGTATTTAATATTTGTTTCTTTAATGTTTCATTAACTCCTCACATGAGATCACAAGAGTTTCCACATTGTGTCAACAACAGGTTGCAAAAACCGGAGACTGTAGCAGTAAAGTGTGTGTGGGGGGGGGACTCCTCTGTAGTGTAATAAACTGACAAGGGAAGGCCTGCTTGTTAAAAAGGAAAACAGAGGACGGATAGAATAGGGTCAGATAAGATCAGAGGGGGGTCCAATGTGCCCAAACCAGGACACATTTCATTCAGACTATACAAAAATGGGCACAAACTACTCACAAAAAGCTAGGGATCTTCAACTTTTGGATGGAATCTAAAAAAACGTGTGAAAAATTCATGATACACTTATATCCAGAATGTAGGGCATTTAAGAGGAATCATATAATGTCCTTCATTTTAAACAATTTATCAACAGAACATTTAACACTTGTGGATATAAAACAACATAAAAATACCCGGATCGGATATCGGATGAATGTGGCCGAGCCAGCATTCCGATCCAGTCATTTCTGTTTTTATAAATATCATAATAAATGTACACTTTATTTGTTAAAAGATAAAACTAAGTACTTTTATATCTGTGTTAATATGCTACCTGTCTTTAAACGAGGTTAAATGTTTACGTCAAGCTTGATGTCTTCAAAAACATGGCATGGAATGCAGTTTATTCATTCAAATGTAGTATCGGATCAGTACCGGGTATCGGCCGATACGCTCAGCCCTGGTATCGGATTGGATGGGAAAAAACTGGATCAGTGCATCTCTAGTCTCAATAACATATGTGTTAGGTGCGTTCCTGGTCTGATAATGTCTAAATGTGAACAGTTTGATTAAGCGGACAGCTGTCATTGGACCAGAACATCATACGAAAAGCTCAACATCCCTAATTTGAGAGTGTTGTGTGTCTTGACTATGGTCTGAATTAGTCTTCAAACCTTCCTGTACTTGACATCAGATGACCCAGAATGCATGGCAGCATCAAGTCTGAACAAGTCAAATTTGACCTTTTCCCAAATCCAAATTGTACAAACATTATGAAGTTAATCTGAATGACAGTTTACATCAATTTCTGCCCAGCTAATTTAACACATGAGGAAAAAAATAACAGTGTGTGCCTACACACTATTCAAATGGAAGGTAATAAACAAACAACTGTTTAACCAAGAAAGCTGATTCAGGTGTAACCCAGTGTAACCATGACAACAGACAGAGTTGGAAATGTGGATGTCACTGCAAAAAAGCAACAAGTCTTGAAACGCGAACATGCTTCAACTGTAACCTGATAGTGCAACAACTCCAGACGTCTTGGGCAAGTATCCAGCAGGTTTTAGATGGTTCCCATGGTAGATGGTACCATCAGATGGTAAGGATTCTTTAGTTATGGGGGAAATTCATAAAATCCAATATCTTACAGATGAATGAATGAATGAATGAATGAACTCAGAGACAAAATGCTTTGTCTGTTGCATTCATTTCCAAAATTTAGATTACGCAAAACAAATCATCTTTGCAAGGTGCTAGTTTCTAAATTTATACTGGTTGTGAGGCCACATGTTGAAAAGTGGCAAATCATTTATCCTTTTTAGGCTTTTAAAGCTTCAGCTTGTGGAAGAGAATTAGACAATCAAAACACTTACTGTATTTTCATTTCATTTAGACAAAACAAAAACTGTGCAGAGACTGATCTAAAGAGGACAAGAGGAAAGACTGCCTGTATTAAATGTCTCCTTTGGAATGAGGCCATCTGCTTTTTCATCCAGCCTGTATGTGTCCTTGTTCTGTGGTGTCTGAACCAATGCCTTCCTCTTCCTTTTGTATTTCTTTGTTCCCTCAGTGAGAAACAATCAGGCAGGAAAAACATCCAATGCCTTCACCTCAGATGACTCAACTGCACTTGGAAAAGGTGTTACTTAGTTTTACAACTTCATTAAAATATGAATTTGATCAAAACTAAAAGACAGTAGAAAATGAATTTATTCAACATTGGAGTTTATGGGGATTGACTCTTTTTTGCAGCCAGCCCACTTTTCTTTGCCTGAGTTTGCCGCTTGATGTAAACCTGTCAACTTTGAGCAGCCCTGATCTATGGTCTCTCTGTAGAAAACTACAAGAAAAAAAGAAAGCTTAGCAATAAATCAGCTTTGAACTAAATCTTAAGCCACTTTGTGGCAGCTTTTTGCAAAGTTTAGGTGCGTCTAAGACAAATCCCAGAATAACATTGTGCAATAGACAGGAAATCATATTTCAGCACCGACAGGGTCATTTTTTTTAGAGCATTCAATCATTCATTCATTTTCAGTACTGCTTGTCCAGTTCAGGATTGCGGGGGTTGCTGGAGTCTATCCCAGCTATTGTCAGGCAAGAGGTGGGTGACACCATTTAATGAAAGAGCACTTCTGTGGGTAAATGATCTTTATACTAACTTCAATGTGTTTTTGACAGTAAAAAACTGCTTTGTATGAAAAATGCCATTTAAAAGAACAAATAAACCTATAAATTCAACTTTCGGTAGGATGCTTCAACACGGGTAGCATGTTTTGACAGAACACCAGACTGGAAATCAGCAGCAACAGGTCTGATGGAGGGATAAATCCACCCCAGAGCCCAGACATCAACATTACTGAACAGAACAAAAGGCAGAAAGTCCTCTGAAAGTCTGAAGAACTATTCCTGAAGACTACTTAAAGAAATGACTAGAAAGCTTAGGGTTCAGACTGTTGAAGAGTTAAGGTGGCTATACCGAATACTGACTTTAAAGTTTCCTCTGTCTTCTACTTATGTTTTCACAATTCAATGAATCACTGCAGGTATTTTTTCTAGGAAAGAATTGAGGGGTGGCTCAAGACTTTTGCACAGTACTGTAGGCAGTCTGGATGCTGTGCCAGCAGGGGGCAGCAGGCGGCACACATTGCAATGAGCAACTTATCACTACATGATACTTAACATGCCCTGTGCTGATGTTCTCATCTAGGGGCTTGTGAGGAGGGGAGGACGATGCATGGAGGCATGAAGACCAATTAAACAGTGGCTGCACAACAGGATAGGGGGCTAAAAATAACCCGAACCCCCTGTGCTTGAGCCCACACATGAGTGTGAGATACCAGACAGACCTTGCACAGTTTGTGCTCTCACAGGTACCATTTATGCTCAACTAGTCTTTGTGTTATCTGCATTGTAGTGGCATGCACTTTATCAACATACGAGAAATTTAATAAAACAGAATTAGAAGTTTGTGTAAACCATTGTAGATCTGTAAAACATTAACTATGTGTCGTTTCTCCGCACATTTCTAGCATCGCAGATGTGAGTGTGACTAATCCGTTTTAGAGACAAAGGTCTATGAGCTAAACGCTTTGCAAGTTAGCAGAGGTTATCACCTGCATGTTTCTTCCACTGACGTCACCTTGTTCTTTGATAAAAACCAGTATGTGAAAAAACAATTACAGGAACAGAGGGCGTAACCCAACATGCTTGACTGGAGTTCAAGGGTTACACTCACCTGGAAGGAGAAACTGGAAAGGGAAACTGTGTTCGCCTGGTGCCAGAGTTCCTGTAAAACAGAAGGGTTGAAGTCAGCTACATAGCTAGCAGGCACTAAAAAGAAAAGTCATGCAAATCCCATTTACAGTCGTGTTGTCACATTTCTCATGGTTTGTGTCGACACCCCTGTATTTAAAACGTGTCGCGTAAACATCAGACATCCCGAGTCAGGCGCTGTGCCTCTGGGGCTCGCCTATCTTCCCAGTGGATGGAGTTTCTGCCACAAACAGGCTTTTCTGTTCAAAGCAAACTGAGCTGAGCCACCCTCTTTAGTTACAGAAACCAGCACCCGAAACCAATCAGCCAGCGTCACGGTGATAAATGGTTTGGTGTGTAACAGCTGATAAAGTTCAGGGTTCTCTCTGCAAAGTTAAGCAATGACTTGCAGGCTACAACGAATGAAATGAGGCCTCAGAGTTTTTCTTGCTGCTACAGCATCCACAGGTCACCATCACTGAAGAAAGCCTGCTTACAGACAAGTTACGATTAACATTGTTTTATGCCGTCTCATTACCGATAAATCCAATGAAAAGACCAATTGATATCCTGTCTGTCTCACTCAAGCCAATTTGCTTCTAGTAAAATTGATTGCAACTAAGTCACATGCAGATTAACACACATGCAGTGCTTCATTGATCCTATACAGGCTGCAAGCGGGTGCTCATTTATACCTACAGTGCAGCACAGATGAAAACATGCAGTACTACCACCCTCAGGCTGTTCAAGAAATACTTGGTAGTATAATCAATTCATTGTTGTTTTAGGTTTTTCATAAGAACAAATGAAAAAGAATATAAACAATACAGAGAAGAAACTTAGAAATCAACGTGCATGAATGGTCTTAAAAAGGCTTTGTCACCAGCTGCACCCTAGCAGGGTGCGAGCACTGCACAAGCACTACATTTTTGTACGCTAAATATCTGAATGATCATTTCTGGACACCAAGAGTCAAAACAATACCTTTACATACTGGGACAGAAAAATTGTAATTTCAACTTAAAATCAGCGGTTAAGCCTCAAGGATGTTTTGGAATGTGGGAAGAAAGTTAAACACAGAGCTTGACGTTATTCTGATCTTTTAAAGTATCAGGATTTCCTCTTCAAGCTCATGCACTCATGTGAATGGAGGTATTTTATCTGAGACTTTCTCTACATAAAATACAGCAACACTTTTCAAACCGGCCAGCTGTAGTAACAGAGAGGAGTTATTGTTGCAGAAAACTGCTGTAATTTGAGAAAAAGGAACTGCTGGAAAGCTGTTAGTTGTAGAAATTAACATCTGAGAGACATGATGTGTCTCTCAGAAAGAACAGGAGAAACTCATCCGTGCATTCATCTCCAGTATACTGGATTACTGTTCTGGTCTTTTACTTCCCAAAAAGAGCATTAAACAGCTGCAGCTCATCCAGAACGCTGCTGCTAGAGTTTTACCAGGAGTAAGAGACTGAACAAATCACACCAGTTAGAAAAGCTTTACACTGGTTTCCTGTCAGCAGCAGAATAGATTTTAATCCTACTGACAGTCTACGAATCCCAGAATAGTTTAGGACTAGAATACATCTGTGATATGTTCAGAGAGTTTTCCCTTCTAAGTTTATACTCTGAACATATCGTAGTTGTATTCTGGCCAGGGTCTAAACTCTGGTGTGGATTAGCTGACCAGAGTCCGGACTGAACATGAAGAAGAAGCATTTTGTTTTCATGCTGCAAACAACTGGGACAAACTTCCCATAGAGATTAAACATTCTACATAAATGTAGACACTTATAAACCCAGATTAAAAACATTTCCTTGCTCATGCCAAGGCGTAAAATCTGCAAATTAGGGATGTAACGATATAAAAATGTAATATCATGGTTAATGTAACCAAAATGATCACGGTTATCTTTTTTTCTTTTTTTTTGCGGGATCTTTAAAAATATCCAAAATGTGTCTAAATGTCTACTTTGTTCTTTTTAAAGGTGGAAAAATCTCATGAGGACTGTCCATGTGGGTGCCTTTATTGCCTTCCGCAATGTTTTTCATAAATTAAACATTGCAAACTGCGACTGCTGCTGCTTTTCCAGCCAGTGAGCAGCATCACTGGGAGTTTTCAAAGTGCAGTAATCAGTCTCATTACTACAGCAGAGCAGAACTAAGACAGCCACAAACCAACACAACCAAGAGTGGGCCATGCCTGAACGACCCTCTAGTGTCCCTGAGGGCCACCGTCCTTCAGCTTTTAGATGTTTACCTGCCTCAACACACCTGACTCAAATGAATGGGTTATTGTGCAGAACTTAATATAAAGCTGTTGGGCCCACTTCATTTGAAACAGGTGTGTGGAAACAGAACAACATCTAAAACCTGTAGGAAGCAGAGTTTAACATTCTTGCTCCAATGACAGCAAAGCACTTAAAAGAAGCCCTAAAGCAGAATAGTTGAACCATGTGCAGATCCTACAGAACCAGAGGAGCAACACACTCCAGAAAAAAAAAAGGACACACATTCATTAACTTTTCTTTTTTTTTTTAACTTATTGCATTTTACTAGGGATATAACGATTACTGATAAAATTGTTAACTGTGATAAAATTCCCAATGATTAGTAATACCGTTTCAAATTTTGAATATTGTTAAAACCGTGACTGCACTTTGTACATAAAACTGCATTTTGAAAAACTCAATGATGCTGCTTGTTACCTGGAACAGCAGCAGCAGTCCCAGTTTGCATTATTTAATTTATGAAAACATGGTGGAAAACAACAAAGGCACCCATGTGGACAGTGCTCTGGAGATTTTTCCCCTTTTTTAAGGGGAAAAATCTCCTGAAGTAGACATCTAGACCCATTTTGGAAATTTTAAAGATGTTGGTGGGGTATTTCAATAATACTGCAATTATAATGATAACAGTGATCATTTTGGTCACAATAACAGTGATTTGAAATTTTCATATTGTTACATCCCTAGTTGTGACAACCTCCAGGTATGTAAATGTTGAATACAAATAAGCTATCAAAATGAGTCACAAGCAGAGTTTTAAAGTTGAAAACTTACGTAGTGTTGCTTCCAGGAGCAGTGCAATCACTCCACCATCACGCAAACCATCAATATCTGTATAGTTCAGACTCTTTGCCAAGATTATACGGTTAATAAAGCAACAATTAGCTACATTTAGTTATCAGGAATGACTCTGAAACCTTAAAATCAAACAAAGATCCACAAAATTTGCCTGATGGAACATTTCTGTACCTTACAGAATATTCCTATAGCGCAGGTTAATGAAATCTGCACAATGACTTGAGTCAGATGTGCTGGTAAAAGGAGACATTAAAAACCTGCTCAAAGGACTGGCTTGAGTAACCCTGTCCTAGAGGTTTACCTTTGGTGCAAAAATGAAAGCCTAATTTTTCAGCAAAAAATGCAGAGGATTTTATAAAGATAAGTATAAGGAAGGGTTGGGAAAGAACCGCTCTAAATGCATTTGTTTTTTTCCTAAACTGAACCTGCTGTCTGATGCCAACATTGTTTGCAGCAGTCTAAGACAATACCAGCTGACTAAGGCACTACACCCACAATGCAAATTTACTCTGCTGAGTTTGTACAATTAAACAAGACCGAGTGCCTTCTGGTTTCATCATCATCTTTACCTAAACACCAAATTCTATTTCATACAGTATATTTTAGCCAATACTACTATGAAAGCCTGGAAATGATCCATGGCCTCTTCCAAAGGAATTCTATATAAAGCACATTTACAAATACATTAGCACATTTAGCTTCTAGCTCACCACATTCATGGCTTGTTTACTACAGTTAAATAGATAACCAGAACATGAGGATGTACTAAGGTCTTTTCTGTCCCTGTCGCACTCAGAGCACCTTGAGCCAACCAGCTAATTAATTCTCTACATTAACTGACAGCCCAATTAAATTCTTCCAGACAGCGACATGTCTCACCTAATTAGTGATGGGCACAACTTTTTCCATTAGGGTAAGTTTCCTGGAGGGAGGGGGGAGTATTCACACAGCTATGCCAACGTGTGTATGTATGTTCATTTGCATCATGTTTTCTGGTGAAAAGGGGAAGTCATACGCTCAAGTAGCACCATGCTGCAGCTGCACACCCTCAGTTATGCTCGGACAGAAATGCTTCTAGTACACAATCAAGGAAATAAATGACAAGAAAATGAATAATACCATCAACAGAAAGATTTTACAATAACACTAAAGTGCTTAGACAAGTAAAAAGACAAATATCTTTAATATCTCCACAAACATCTCCAATCTCTCTTCTGTCTTAACATCAGAAATTTAGATTTTAAACACCGAACAATCAAGTACTTTAAAACCAGTCATGAAACTACTACTATTACCAATAATAATGAAAAATTATTATCATCAATAATAATAATAATAATAGCTGTATTAGATTAAGCCAATCATGTTGTGCATAAGACATAAAACTGAAGCAAATGTGGCTAAATTCGGATCTTTTTACTTGCTTTTTACTATCATGAACGTTGTTGTTGAACACTTTCATATGTTCAACCATACAAATAAATCATTAGCCATGATTACATGTAAAAAATGTCTTCAACAGGGTTACAATTCCAATCAGGCCTGTTCTGTTTACATGGACCCCAAACATTATTCCGACTATGACATGTAAATCACGTTTGAACAGAATCAATCATTTTGACACCTGTGGAACTGTCTGACTTTACAGAAAGAGACAGTGAGGTCTGAAGTAAACACAAGTGCCCCCCCCCCCCTAAAAAAAAAAATTTCCTTTCAAAATATCAAGCAATGAATTTCTATTATACAAGAAGTGCTGTTTTGGTTCTGTCATATGGCCAACATAACAGGTATGCACAGTCAGGAGAATTTCAACTTGAATTTTGGACCATATGTCTGCAATTTAGATCAAACCTAAATTTTAATCTGAATGAGTGGGATTCATTTAAAATCTTCCGAATGGTATGTTTACATGAAACATTTCTTTTTCTTCAATCAGGCTTTTAATCCAAATACTTGAGCCCTTGAAAGCATGGCTACTGTCTGGACCAGTCACAAACAACATTGAAATAGTTTTACTTCAAAGTTGCTTTTCTCGTTACTAAAATAATTCTAAGCAGATACCGGTATATGGCAGAAATGTGTGTTGAAAGTTAGTAATTAAATATGGTCTAAAGGACATCAGAGACGTCACATTGCATGACAGGATGGCCAACTCTGCCAAGATTACCTAACTGCAGTTACAATGACCAACATGGCACCGCCATACATCCAATCCATACAGGAAGTCTCATGCGGAAGTTAGTTAAATACCGCCAATAGTAACTATCGGCTGCTTTCAAACAGATGCGTATAGTGTAGTCGGGTGGTTAGGATTAGGAGAAGGGTCAGGGTTAGGGTTAGAGTTTAGTAAGTTACTGTACATGAAAAACAAACTTCCGATTGGGACTTCCGGCGTGGATTGGATATATGGCGACGTACCGTGACTGCAGTTGGGTCCCTCTGAACTCTGCTCCAACACCAGACTGAGCCCAAATGGATCTCCTCAACAGCTTGTTAAGCTGCTGCTAATGACCCTTCAATCTGAATCAGGTGTGTTGAAACAGGAAGTAGGCTGCGAGTTCCTCCGGTGGAACCACAAACCGACCGAACGCAGCAGCAGGCGGCAGACAGCCATGAAGCACGCCCAGTGAAAGGATGATGAGCTGACACTGACATCACTGGCCTTCACTCTTCTAACCGTCGAGCATCTGTGGCATACCACATTATCAGTCAGCCACAGAGAGTGTCGCCTGCTTTGTTGAAGTATGTGTGTGTGTGGTGATCCTCTGACACTCTTCCTGTCTCACACTCCCCATGTTGCTCAGCCCTCAGGGACCAAGCAGCCCATTTTTGGAGGAGTGCAGGACATGGAAAACAGCAAGAATAGGGGAAGCATGGAGAGGGACTGTGTTGTGAATACTTCATCACTGCAGCATCTTTCTCTGTAGGGCAGCAATTATTTTAGTCAGTATTGAAATCACGATTATTCAAACTATTATTTTGTAGCTACATGATGCATTTATTCACCATTTCTCTCTCTGTCAAAAAATACTTGCTGGTAATTTACGCAAAGCAAAACACACCTCCTTTGCTCTTCAGGTGCGAGTGCAGGTTGTAGCAGGGCTGCGTGGAAGGAAATGTATTGCGCATGTGTGCTTCTTTCAGAAATTGTGTAAAGAAAAATGCAAATAAAATTATTTCAACCTGATTAGATGCATATGGAGATCATTTGACATGAAAATTAAAATCACGATCAAATTTGGATGAATTGCACAGCCCTACTTCTCTGTTTGGAGCGCCTGATGCTTTAATTACACAGTGTGGTTGGTGACATGTTGAATTAGACTTACTATTTCTTCAAGGATTCCACCTGATGATAGTGTAGTTTTGTCTTAAGTTATCGGTCCTTTACAGAAGTGTTTCTACGCCCGTTCTTACAGGTGCGGTGTGCAAAAAAAATCAAAAGGTATGTGACAAAATTTAATTTATGATCAAAAACTTTGTTTTTATTGGTATACAAATGGTACACCAAAATAATTGTGTTTTTTTCTGTTTATATTATATTACCTCAGGTACGTCCATGGCCTGGGGCTGCCACATTACTACGGTGTCTATGAATGGACAAAGGGCACTGTGTGTAAAGCAGTGTTTCTCAATTCCGGTCCTCAGGACCCACTGCCCTGCATAGCTTCGATGTGTTCCTACTTCAACACACCTGATTCAGATGAATGAACTTCCTCATCAAGTTCTTTGCAGTGTGTTAACGAGCCAGTCATTTGATTCAGGTGCGTGAAAGCAGGGTTGCCTAGAAGTTATGCAGGGCAGTGGGTCCTGAGGACTGGAATAGGGGATTATCACGCTTACCGGAACTTCCCGGATTTTGGGCACTTCCTCTTCCGGGCTATGTTAACATCAGCCGTTTCTGCTCTGTTATACTGTTTAAATCGTATAAACTCCAAACATACTTAAGTTTTCATTCCAGACCGAAGTGATACTGGATCAAAAGCTGGATCAAAGCGATCGATTCGCCGCGGTGAAGGGCCGAACTTTATAATAAAACACACGTTTGTTTGTCGCAGGTGGGGCACAACACCGCACGACACCGGCACTTCACAGCATGCTAGCATTAGCCAGCTAGCGTTTACAACTTGTACAGTACTTTCAGCTCATTGATTAGCCATAATAATTATCATCAAGTCTTAGCTTACAAAATATAAATGTATGCTGTAGCAAGAAGATGCTGCAGTTGGTGGTTGAATATATAATCAGCTACTAATTAAAGATGTCACTAATACCAGGACTGGAGGATAAATAAATGAAATTATTACAATATGAACTTCATGAAGTAGAATAAAAACAAAAGCACCATCGGCTATAAGTTACAGGACAGTTCTTGTGTGAAAGAAATGCTTTGTGGTGTTTTAACCCAGTGTGGATGACATGCTCCAGTGATCCCCATTAAGTTCCAGAGTGATTTGCATTTACAGCAGATTTCATGCATCAGGGCACATCTCACCTCCTGGCTGTAGGCAGGCAGTATCAGTAACATATAAAAGATGGAAGGTCACATTAAGTGTAAAAGGGGTTGTGAGATTGCATTTCTGCAGCCGAGTGAGATGTCAACGTTGTAATCAACTTGTCTTCTGTGTGGCGTGTGGAGGAGGTCCAACCGTTTCAACTTGGACTAACTCCTAGACACCATGTCTCGCCTCCTTGCAGGGAGCTGCTAGCCTGGCCGATTAAGGCTTTAACCAGTCACTACAGGATTGAAACCCTGCTCCAGCAGATTTCCTATAAACTGAATGAAGTTAAAAGCAGGCGGGCTGCAGTGATGTGGCATAATGTGTTGGTAATAAGGGGGAAATTTAGGCAGGTTGTTCTTCTCTGAAACGTTTGGCATGCTACATCAGATTGGAGGGGGACTTCTTGAGGTTTAGGGTGCCACTGTGATCTCAGCCATGTCTATTTATATTCACCTGCTTTCAATCCCACAAAAAAAAAAAAAAAATCAGAAGCTGAGGTCTCATCAGGACCGCTTTGGCAGTATGTTGCTATCTGCAACTGCATTAGCATGCTAGCAGAATTAGCCCTGAAAGCTATTCACCTTATTCAGGAAGTCAGGATGGGTGCAGCCGTTTTGGCCTCCAACTTCCGGTCAGTCAGTGTTGCGGTAGTCTACCACTGCTTCCGTGAATAAGCTACATGAATAGATTTAATACTATTTAATGCTGTAAGTGTTCAAACATGAGCAGCATTCATTGCTTTGTCTGCTTTGTCTGCACAACAACTGGAAGGAGAGCAATCTGACACTTATTTAGATTGTGTTACAATTTCTGCCCCGACAGCTAACGGTGCTAGCCGCGGCTGCTAACAGTAGTAGCTGCTCTCTAGTGGTGGACTCTGCTTTATTCTTTATTTACGGTCTCTGCTCTAAGAGCATCTTTAATAATCAGTGCAGCGCCTTTTGTAGGATTTTAGCTTTCATATGAGCCATAACATGATCATATTTGCAGTAGTGTCCTTAAAACAACTTCGGCCTCTAACTGCCCTAACCTTAGGTCATAGGTAACTTAGCATAATAGCAAACAACAACAACGCAGAGCATCGGCTCAAAGAGATTATCGCGACCTAGCAGAATAATATTTGTAGTGATCATAAAGTCTCGTTTAGTTTAAATAAACATACCCTCCATCCAGGTATTAGCCGACACAGTGAAAAGGGTCAATATTGCAGCTGCAAGACCGTCCCATCCGTGCCATACCGGAGCTTCCCGGTGTCTCCACACTCGGTTATCTCGTTCCAACATCCAGGCAAAGTGAGAGGTTGCTGGCTGGACTTGGACTGATATCGGCTTTCAGAAGAATATGTTCTTGTTCTTCATGCAACAGATCATGGCTGACTTAAACGCCCTTGAAATTATTTTATTTTTATTTTCAGTAAAATCAGAGGGCGTTTCTCTGTGGTCCGTTATATCTGCCGCCACAGCGCCCAGAAATCAGCTGATCGCTTTGCTCTCATTTGTTTCCTGCCGTGGCTCGCGGCTGCCATGCTTGATGACTTATTTGTGGAGGGATCTGATTCCCTCAGTACATCTGATCTGAAAGAGTGCGGGATGATTATGAGTATGTGCTGATTAGGGATGGTTCTGCTGGGTGGAGCTTTCCTGGATGGATTTTCATAAGAAAGGCTGAGTTGATACAACCACAGAACAGGTTCAGCAAATGGTAGATCTAGGAGGCTACCAACAGTTTTCAGGGAAGTAAGACTGGTGTTAATGTCATCTTCCCACTCTGTTATGAGAACTGGGTGAACCCGACATGTTTTCTTGGAGCTTTTCAGTCAGGTTTTAGATTCTTCCAATGTAATGTTTTCCATTGAACAATATTGAGAACACGCCTCACCGGAAGTGCTAAGCCAAAGCGGTAATGCCTCTGTTGAAAAAGTGGGCGGAGCTGAATAAGGTGAATACACACAAACAGTTTACTCATCATTGAGGTTCCCTGCAGCCAGTTATCAGTCGTTTTGTCCTCGGCATTACTAACAATCCCAAAGCTGAAACAGCGCTGTTGTACTTCTGGTGTTGGGCTTTAGATGAAAATATCAGAAATATATTAATTGTAATCACCTTTGTCTGCAACAGACAACATGCTGTTGAAATACTGCTCCTCCAAACTCCACGAGGTGTCGTTCATTTTGCTGGAGATTCCACATGAGCCATGACAATTCACCTTGATGGCTGTAGAGAGAGGAAGAAGTAAGAGTCAGCCTGCTGTCAGAGATACAAACATTTAGTTGCATTTACAGTACTGACTAAACCTATAAGGCCAGCGAGAGTTAATCATCTTCAGTCATTGTGAAGCATTTTCTTCAATAAAAACCTGAAAAAAAAGTCTAAAGATAAAAAAATTACTTTGTGTTTAACTTTCTGCTGTAATACTGCTTTAAGAAGATTTGTAATATGGAAAAAAGATAGCCTGGAGGGGGAAAAACAAAAATTTAAAGAGATTTCTGTGGAGCAGAAAGTGAAACTACACTCACTGGAAACGTCATTAGGTCACCTGTTTGTGTTTGTGTTAAACAACCATCCAATCATATGGCAGAAACTCAGTGCATTTTGCCATGTAGACCTGGTCAAGATGACTTGCTACATTTCAAACCGGGCATCAGAATGAAGAAGAAAGAAGAAAGAGGGTTTTAGGGACGCTAAATGTGGCATGGTTGTTGATTCCAGACGGGCTGTGGTTTCTTTCAGAAACGACTGATCTACTGAGGTTTCTCTCTTTTAGAATGGTCTGACTAAGAGAAAATATCCAGTGAGCAGCTGTTGTCTGGATCAAAATGTCTTGCTAATGTCAGAGGTCACAGGAGAATGAGCAGACTGTTTAGAGATGACAAGGAGACAATAGAATATCCCAAAACCACCGGTTCTAACCAAAGTATGCAGAATAGCTGGAGCCCATCTACCTTGAAGCAGATGGGCTCCAGCAGCAGAAGACCACACCAGGTGTCACTCCTGTCAGCTAACAACAGGAAACTGAGGCTACAATTCACACAGACTCTCAGATTTTGGTGGAAGGAATGGGGGATACTTTCTTGACACACTTTGGACTCCTCAGTACCAAAATGGCATGGTTTCACCGCTACAGCCTGCCTGAGTACTGCTGCTGACCATGTCCATCCCTTTATGATCACAGTGAAGCATGTTCTGATGGCTACTTCCAGCAGGATATTGCATCATGTCACAACAGCCTCCACAGTCACCAGATCTCAATCCAACAGAGCAGCTTTGGGATGTGGTGGAACGGGAGATTCTCATCATGGATGTGCAGCTGACAGATTTGCAGCAACTGTGTGATGCAATTATGTCAATATAGAGCAAAATCTCAGGAATTTTTCCATTAAATTTATGACAAAGGCAGTTCTGGAGATATATGAGGGCCCAACTCAGTACTAGCAAGGCGGACCTAAAAAGGTGGCTGATGAATGTACTATATAGCACCACTGGCTCATGTACTGAACTCATAGGGTGAATTTCCATTCCCCCCCTTGGCCCTAACCCTTCGTTTTGCGTTTTCACGTGAAGGGGTAGTGATGTCCCAATTCTGGTTCAGACCGAGGGCGAGGGGGAAGTGGTAGGGCTACCTGACCCTCGAAAAGGAGATTTTCCAGGGGCACACTAGAAAATGAGTAGAATGTGATATTACCACAATTCCATGCGAAATATGGTCAAAAGGGCGAGGAAATCGTCAGCGGCAGCCAGAGAAACGTATAAATGTGAGTATTTTTGTACATAAAATATGAAAATCGCTATTTAAGGTCGCTGTAATGTATTAAAGACAGTTTTATTACAAATGTGAATAAAGTCACTAGTTTTGTAACATCACGTGCAACTGATCATGTCTAAAAAGTAACATTAACGGCAAGTTTGAGTCGAAAGTGTCTTCTTTTCCTTTCATTTTTACGTTTTTCGGCCTAAAACCGAAGAAATAATCCAATCGCCCAGGAAAGGGAGATTATTGCTGCTGCAGACGGCTCTTTTTTTTTTCAACAAAACTTTATTGACAATTCAATGCAGCAGACAGCATTGCAAACATTGCAAACTCTTCTGGAAACAGCCGTGATGTTGGTTTACTGCGCCACGGTCGACTATTGGTGACGCATGAGGATTTCAAAAGGTTTGTCCCGTTTCTTAGGGGAATAATTCAATCCCTTGCACTTGAAACTCCATTTCAAGTGTCAGGGCCAAGGGGAAGGGCTAGGGGTAGGGGTAGGGATGAAAAGAGGAATTGGAATTGGGCCATAATCTTTAAAGGAGTTGAATCAGAAGCAAAACACCTCTTTGAGATGCTGCATTTACAAACCCTCTTTTTTCCCTAAATCCTCTGTTATTCACATTAAATTATATTTGGAAAGACAGCAAGTTTGCACGATGGCTCCATCCCATCAGCACTACATAAACTTATCACCATGAAAATAACTCATTATGAGAAACAGCACATTAAATCATCGTCGGCTTTTGCTGTTTGTACTGCAGTAATAAATAATCTGTGTCAACATGCAGTGAAAGGAGTTTGTGTGTGTCAACAGATGGGAGGAGTAACCTTATTAGGTCAGAGCTGTTGTTAGACTGAAGAGGTGAATGTAAATAAAAACATGGTTGGATTGCAGCATTGTTTATGCTTTCACCACATTTTTCTCAATGCAAATGAGATAAAGCTTAAGTCAAAGATGACTGCAGCGCACACTCTTTTCCATCAGCCAGTCCTGAATTTAGATAAGGTAAGCGCAGGAGAGGGTGGAAGTTAATGGTTTCCCATGCAGCTGCGCTTTTTCTCACGCTTATCTGAAACTTTGAAGGGGAAATCATCTTCAGTTTTCTCACCCATACTGCAACTGACGTCAACAGTGCAATGAGGGAAAAAATGTTCAACTAAGCATCAGGTCTGCAGTGCGTACACAGCTCGTCTCTTTCTCCGTCATCCCTCCTCCCCTTGTCTCTCTCCATCTCTCTGTGAGGAAATGATAACTGATAACACACACAAAACACAAACACAAGCTAAAAACGTGACAGGATTAATCAGGAAGATGGCGCAGCCTCAGTATTATCTCCTGACAGGCAGACAGAGACAGAGGGGGCTAATACTGTTGTAGATGTTTACTGCCAGTCACATGGTGACACTTGACCTTTCTGTCTTTGTACTTTCCCTCATGCTTGGTTCATCTATTCAGATTTCTTCTGTTTTCAGCATCAATAAAAGCCAAATATATTATCCCAATAATATCCTAAAACATTTAATAGCAAAAAACTGACCGGGCCCAAGAATGTTGCCAAGAATTTAACAAAAACATTTAATCTTTTTTCTATTATTTGCTCCATAACTTTGGCTCATTCATTAGATAACCTCAGGGAAAACAAGATAAAATAGCCACATTGCAAATTTTCACAAAAACGATTCACTGAAAAAAAAATCAAAACAATTCCAGCCTAGAAAAAACAAAAAAAAAAAAAAATACAGGAAAAAAAAAACGCCCATAAACAGATGGATCTAAAAACGACAACGCAACCGACTGTGTTTGACCAACCACGCAGTCACACCCATGCAGGATTCTGCGCTGGCATCACAGGGTATACTGACACACACATACACAAAGACACACACTCAATGTGGCAGATGGCTGAGCTCTGCACCAGCAGGGCTGCTGGCACAGTTTCGACTAAGAGGACGGACCTTCTCTAACGGTAAAAAAAGAAAAAAAAAAATCTGCTGCTCACGAAATGAGGCAGAGCCCTTCAGCTGTGCACACTGATGTCGGTTTATTTGGATCATTAATTAAACTCTGTATTAACCTGAAGTAGACAGGTATTATTGTTTTTCACAAATAAGACAGGTTGCAGAGTGGGATCATTTACCTTCCCAGCAGCAACCAGGAAAATGTAAAGCAGTGAAAGATGGTTGGGAGAAGAAGGGCAAACATCTGCATCGTGATATTGTTTACAGCTGTCTGTTGTGGAATAGCAAAGAGCTCTATTCAGCCCAGGAAAGGTCAAAGCAGGGGTAATCTGTTAATATCCCCAGCAGCAGCAGCAGCAGAGCTGAATGTGAATAGTTCTGTCACAAGAGAGAAGCTGGCTTCCTGGACCTGAAAAACGGCAGGCCTCTCCGCAGAAACATGGAGCCAGATGGAGAAGGAGCGGTAATGATAAGTTTGATGAGATCCAACTCCAGATATGTGGATGATGTGTCATCACATTCCACCACAGAAATCCCAAAAGGAAGCAGCCAAAATGAAAAGCTCCTGAAAGCTTTTGCCTGAATCCATCATGATATCACAGCATTTTAAGTTCTAATTTTGTGTGGATATTTTTTTAGTTTAAAATATTCTTCTTTTTTTGGGGGGGGGGGGGGGGGGGGGTCACTTTATTTCCTGAGGAATGACAGCTGTTTCATTTCTTCAACTATAGTCGTGAGCATGTGATAAGGTTAAAGGGGAAGTTCGCTTTTTTTTCAATCTGGACCTATTTTCTAGCATGAAATATGTTCATTTACTTACCCAGACAGTTTTGGTGCAACTTGAATTCCTTCATGAGATATTTAGATCCACTCCAGATCAGCGTATGTCAGATATTATGGAAATGATGGGGCAACCGCACGCAGCCTCTAAATAAGGCATTATCTGCCACAAACTCCTTCATTTCGCCAATGTTTTGTTACAAAACATTAGTCAGACCCCTCTGTGAGCTTGAAGCGGCTTTTTTGTGGTGATTCGTCCTTATTTGCAGACATTTTTTCTGCGACGGCTTTGATGACGGCACAATTATGCGACATCATAACAAGTAAATGGCTGTAAATAAGGACGAATCACCACATAAAAGCTGCTTCGAGCTCACAGGGGGGTCTGACTAATGTTTTGTAACAAAACACTGGTGAAATGAAGGAGTTTGTGCCAGATAATGCCTTATTTAGAGGCTGCGCGGTGTTGCCTGCATCAACCATTATATTGGACATACGCTGATCTGGAGTGGATCTAAATATCTCCCGACAGAATTCGAGTTGCACCAAAACTGTCTGGGGAGTACATGAATGTATTTCATGCTAGAAAATAGGTCCAGATTGGGAAAAAAACGAACTTCCACTTTAAGGAGGGAAAATGTTCCAATTTTGACATATATCATGAGGGGCATGAAATATAGAGTCAAAACAAGAGATGGAAAGTGACATGAAGTAAAGGAGAAAGAAGACAGAGTAGACCTGGCGGCTCTGGTTAGGGCCTTCTGGGTGGGTACACGGTCATCCCTGCAGTGGGTTGGCTGGTTATCTGTGGTGACTTCTGGTTACCAGGGTTTGAGGGCCCTCTTTGTTTGCATGTGGTTTTCCAATGGGCTGCAGTTGTATTTTACAATCACACTCATCACTAGACAAAATTCATTCCTTATATTTTGCACTCAAACTCCCATTCACAAACACACGTTTATATAGTCGCCATGTCAACCATCCTGAGGTTTAATCGCCATTAACCACAATAAATGTTTGTGCATATTTGTTGCTGGCGTTGTTATAGGGCTGTCACAAACGATTATTTTGATAATCGATTAGTCACCGATTATTTTGTCGATTAGTCGACTAATCTGATCATGCAAAAACTGCAGCATATTTACAGTACCAGTCAAAAGTTTGGACACTTTCTCATTGAATCTAATTGGAAAATGTGTCCAAACTTTTGACTGGAAGTGTGTGTTTTTATTTATGTCAATAAACTATTCAAGAAAAGCTGACCAGAAAGAAAGGCAGACGAGGCAGTCGAAGGTACAGTGGCAATTTTGAGATGAAAAACAAAGCTTAGAAATTAATCGACTAATCGTTGCAGCCCTACGTTGTTATTCATGCTTGTGACAGTTTAGCGGGGTGCCAGCCAGGTATCCCTCCTGACAAATGGGATATTTTGTATTATTATTATTTGTTATGTATTATTTTAACCGACCACATAAAGACCTACACACTTGATGTAGACCCTTTCATATATCAGGAAAGACAACTATTCCTCTTTTCCATAAAAGGATACACACAAAATAAACGTTTCATTTCATTTTTGTATTCCAACCAAGTGCAGTTCCAGTCTTCAACAATTTGTGTCCATGATTCCCTAAGTGCCATGGATCAGTTGTTGATTCCCGACATAAATTGCCCCACAGCAAGAGAGGTCACGTGATGCAACTGTCTCAGGGGCAGAACCAGATCTCAAGCTTTCTCTTTGTCACGAGCGGCATCTGCTCGATGACGTCACAGCTTCCGGGTTTTTGGGACAGCGTGACTGGAGCACAGAAGCAGAGATGTCTCACGTTTGTACTATGGACTGTTGAGCAGCGCTACTCTCCAGTGGAACTGTGGCACGAGGGATAAGACTCCCTCGGCTTAAACTCGAACACATTTGCTGGCTGTAGGCTGACGGAGCAGAGGCGGGGGTTGTTGCAATCTGAACCAGCGTGAGCGGTGGACAAATCAGGTGAGTCCCTGGGAAGGGGCAGGCGTGATCAGGGCGTGTCTCGAAGGTGTATGGTAGGGCCGGGGGAGAGTAGAACTGTGCAGCCAGCTCCTATCAGCAAGCGGGTTGTCATGTGCTTTTCTCAGTTCAGCTTCTTAAAAGGTGCTCCCGAGGATTGTCTGCTTTGTTTTCTTACAGAAACTGTAGGAGGTTTTCTTTTAAGTTTCTTTACAGCTGTAGCAGCTGTTTTTCTGGTTTCAGTTGTTCAGTTGATGCTATTGTTTCTATTTGTTGCATCTTTGTCTCCCTTTTTCCTCTTCACACTTTTTAACTTCTCACATTAGCATGTAGCCTCGCATTAAACAAAATAAAGAACAATTATTAAGCAGCCTCAAATCCAGAGTTCCTCTCGCCAAAGCAAATCTATATGGTTTAACATGACAGCCAAATCATCGTTCTGCTTATTATGATGCTGGACAAAACAAGTAAAAACTTCTAAGAGAAAGAAGTTAAAGAGTATATACAGAATCTATTTATTTTTTCTTATCTTATCCATTTTCCACAGCAAACAACAGTGGAGATGATGACAGTCATCATCTCTTGGGGCTGAGGCCTCTGTTAACATCAGATAACCATCTTCATTTCCTCTCTCAGCATTGCCTCCCCTTCGAGTTAAGTGTCTAAAAACTCTGTTTGTGCCCTCCCCCTTCCAATAATTCAGGCTTTGATTAGTGAACATGGTGGCGAAGTCATTAACAAATTAGCCACATCTGCTGTAAAGATAATCAGTAAAAGTATCAATGAAAGCTTTTTATACTTTGTACACCTTTAAGGGGGCATAAGACAGAAAAGATGAAGTCAAAGAGATAAGATAGTGTGTCATTTACAAAGCCTGGCATTTCTGGTTAAGTCTAACTGGTTTCAGTTCTGCTGTTTGTTATCAGGGACCTCAGTTTATCTGCCATGTTTAGAAAAGAATGATGTCTGACTGCAATCTGATTTTTACGAACATTTCATTCTAATATGTGAGCTGCACCCATATCAAGGAGCAAATATGTCATTCACACCACAGGATTATAGATTCTTATCACTGGGAGGAGTAAGACAGGTAAATGACAGATCACCAGGCTGCAGTATACAGAAAAAAAACATCCATGCCAACTTCCTGTGTGGAGATCAGGGGTGTAACTATTCAGAAACCGAGAAAGAAGCCATGATACAGCCTCCACCCTTGCCACTGCTCCCACTGTCACTCATAGCCATGCAGCTGCTGTTTGTGTCAGTTCCTAAACAAAAAAATAAATTAAAAAAAGCTGCTGTTTCTAAGGCTGTGAAGTTTTTGAAGTTTTCTTAAAATCTCTCCCTGCAAGGTTCGAAAAATCATCTTTTAAAGAGCCACTGGAGGCCATTTCTCCACAGAGGATCCCAGGACAGGCAGCCCGAGGGAAGCAAATGTTCAGTAGTACGTACGAGGGAAACCAGCAGGAGAGCGTGCTCTGACTCAGCAGCTGCCTGGATTTGTTGCCAATGCTGGACTATGTCCAGGTTTCCTCCACAGTTCAATGAGAGTGTCTGTGAGAAGTGATGATCTCTGTGTTACTACTCACTGGATTGCACGAATTGTGTCTGTGGGCAGACAGAGAAGACGTCATTGATTGTGCCCGAACATGCCCTCCGATGTAGATTAGAAGAGTCCCTGAATCCTCATTTATAAGAACTTCCAGCGGCTCAAATATGAACTTATTGGAATTATTGTAATGTTTGCTGACCACTTTATGAGTCTTTAACATTCCTGAAAGAAAACTTTGTTTACTGTGTGTCATTAATACAAGCGAACTCCCTCTGCAGGAATTTTTTTCCTTCAGGCTATTTTTCTGGGAATTGGCTACTTGTGCAATCGTTCTGTTTGCTTTGCCATCAGGTATTCCAAACAAGGAACATAAAAATGATCCACTTTTCTAGAAAATTATGCTTACATACAACACTAAAACTGACAAAAATGGCAAAAGCAACAGCTTTCCCAGACTGTGGGATAAAAACACAGAGCATAGATGGGAAACATGTTCATGGTGGCAAAGCATGGAGGGAAGTTGGGTTGATGATGGCTAGTTCCTTATTTACAGTCATTAGACTGAGTTCAGAGTTTCTGTGGACAGTCGGAGGAACAAAGGAGCCTCAGTGGGTTTGTTTGAGGTGTGGATTTTACAAGAAACAAAGTGGGGCTGAGGAAACGCTCTCAGCTTTTCAGACAAAACAATCCATGGAGGAAATGTGTCTTCACAGCGACAACGGCTTCTTCCCAAAAAGAATCAGGAGAAAAGACTGAATTACCCGAATTGATCCGACATTCCTCGCATGCAGTTTAAAGCTCACTGAACGTCACTCATACATTCCAGGATAATGAGGTATGGCGACTCCCACAGCAGGGTTGGTGTGATAAGACTGGACTGTCATAAATAATGCTTTGATAAGGGCTACAGCTGGAAACAGATTTATTTGCAACAGAATGACAATAAAACAGTCCAGCATGTTCATGCCTTGACTATTTGTGAAGCATTTTGTAGAAAAAAAGCTCCTTTTTTTCCCTTAAAAGCCCCCCCAAGTCGCACTTTTCTTTGTATCCTGGGGTGGCCCAGTAATCCGATGCTACACTTACTACCTTCATTAAATCTTTAAGCGCCTCAAACAATTAGTCCCTCTCACTTTTCCTGCATATCCCTCTTTAATGCCTCTCAGCGAGGCATGTCAAGCAGAGCCACCTGATCTCATGATCTATCACTCCCAACTGTAAGGAAATCCCCCTGCAGCTACAGAGCCGGGTCTGTTCGTTCAGACATGTCCTCATTTAGCATTTACTAACAGAAATGCTGCTTTGTGAGCTGCTTCTGTGAGACAAAACTAAAATGAAATAAATAAATGAATGGTGAGATTCTTGCTAGCAAGCTTTGCACACCATAATCCATCAGGTTATGAAGTTTCCTTCTGACTGAATCTGCATAGGACACCAAGCCCTGAAAATGTTTGCATGCATGTGTAAGAGGCTTACCCCTTCAGCATTTGCATCATGAAACCAGTAGATGCATAATCTCTGGTCCGCATATCCGTTCTTACATTACCAGACATGACATAAATTTTCCATGTTTCACGACTGTAAGCTGAAATCCAGAGAGCAGGACTGGGAGTCACCTTTCCATTGAGATTCTTGGAATCACTATTTGATTTCAAGGCGATTACAGGTTCAATTTGAATCTTAATTTAAAACCATTTTCAATACTGAAAAAAATAAATCAGAAAGAGCACAATAATATCTGGATTAATACAGCCATTTTTCCAAACATAGTATGAGTAAGCCTGATATCAGGGAAGAGTTCTTATATCTATAAAGGTTATACGTAGCTGCATTTTATTTCCCAGAGTTTTGTTTGGTTTACAAGGAGTGCAGAATTATTAGGCAAATGAGTATTTTGACCACATCATCCTCTTCATGCATGTTGTCTGACTCCAAGCTGTATAGGCCAATTAAGCAGGTGATGTGCATCTCTGTAATGAGAAGGGATGTGGTCTAATGACATCATCAACACCTTATATTAGGTTTATTAGGCAAACAGAATTATTCGGCAACTTAACAATAAACAAATACATACCCATTTCAATTATTTATTTTCACCAGGGAAACCAATATAACAGCTCAACATTCACAAATATACATTTCTGACATTCAAAAACAAAACAAAAACAAATCAGTGACCAATATAGCCACCTTTCTTTGCAAGAACACTCAAAAGCTGCCATCCATGGATCCTGTCAGTGTTTTGATCTGTTCACGATCAACATTGCGTGCAGCAGCAACCACAGCCTCCCAGACACTGTTCAGAGAGGTGTACTGTTTTCCCTCCCTGTAAATCTCACATTTGATGAGGGACCACAGGTTCTCTATGGGGTTCAGATCAGGTGAACAAGGAGGCCATGTCATTAGTTTTTCTTCTTTTAGACCCTTTCTTGCAGCCACGCTGTGGAGTACTTGGATGCGTGTGATGGAACATTGTCCTACATGAAAATCATGTTTTTCTTGAAGGATGCGGATTTCTTCCTGTACCACTGCTTGAAGAAGGTGTTTTCCAGAAACTGGCAGTAGGACTGGGAGTTGAGCTTGACTCCATCCTCAACCCGAAAAGGCCCCAAAAGCTCATCTTTGATGATACCGGCCCATACCAGTACCCCACCTCCACCTTGCTGGCATCTGAGTCGGACTGGAGCTCTCTGCCCTTTTCCAGCCACGCGCCCATCCATCTGGCCCATCAAGACTCACTCTCATTTCATCAGTCCATAAAACCTTAGAAAAATTAGTTTTGAGATATTTCTTGGCCCAGTCTTGACGTTTCAGCTTGTGTGTCTTGTTCAGTGGTGGTTGTTTTTCAGCCTCTCTTACCTTGGCCATGTCTCTGAGTATTACACACCTTGTGCTTTTGGGCACTCCAGTGATGTTGCAGCTCTGAAATATGGTAAAACTGCTGGCAAGTGGCATCTTAGCAGCTGCACGCTTGACTTTTCTCAGTTCTTGGGCAGTTATTTTACGCCTTGGTTTTTCCACACGTTTCTTGGGACCCTGTTGACTATTGTGAATGAAACACTTGATTGTTCGATGATCACGCTTCAGAAGCTTGTCAATTTTAAGAGTGCTGCATCCCTCTGCAAGATATTTCGCTATTTTTTACTTTTGGAGCCTGTCAAGTCCTTCTTCTGACATATTTTGCCAAAGGAAAGGAAGTTGCCTAATAATTGTGTTTGCCTAATAAACCTGATATAGGGTGTTGATGTCATTAGTAGGGATGGGCGATATGGACTAAAAAATGTATCACGATAATTTCTCTTATTTATCACGGTAACGATAAATGACGATAAAAGCTATCAGCAAAATATTTTGTATTATAAATCTGTCACTAAATTCTGTCTTGAAAGCCCTACTAAATACCAGAAGCCACTATATCAATTAAGTTCAAGTAGTACACCTGTATTGCAAAACTGTAGTGACACCAATCAAACAAGTCTGAAATATGAGAGACCAAATGCCACATTTATTCAAACGATGCAAACAGCAAAACTAAATTGGCCTTTTAAAAAAACCAAAGTAAAACACAACCTGGTAAATTGTCATCTCACGATAAAAACGATAAATTCAAATTGTTATTGTGGGGAATTTCTTTGACGATATATCGCACACGATAAAATATCGCCCATCCCTAGTCATTAGACCACAACCCTTCTCTTTACAGAGATGCACATCACCTGATATGCTTAATTGGTAGTAGGCTTTCGGCCTATACAGCTTGGAGTAAGACAACATGCATACAGAGGATGATGTGGTCAAAATACTCATTTGCCTAATAATTCTGCACTCCCTGTAAAAAAGAGAAAATTGTACAAAAAAAGGGAAAAATGTTCATTTTATGATTTGTTTATACAGTTTTGGTGAAGTTTCTTGAAGGTCTTCATTAAATCAAACTATTTTACAACCTAACTTTAACAGCAACTGACTCATCAAATTTGTGCTGATGGCGTGCAGCTGACATTCCTTGAGACAAAATTTCCATTAAAAAAAACAAAACAAAAAAAATTTTCAAGATGAAGCAATGTTAAATCTCAAATAATAAATATCTTAGGTTACATTTAGAGTGCAGGTCTTATTGTTCAAAGCTTCGTTGTTCCTGTCACATTATAATTCAAAGGCAACCTCCACCAGACTCCAGAAGTGACTGGCATGCCTAGAAGAAAATTTGATGTCACACACGACACACTATATTAACAGTAGGGATGCTATGTGTTTGCATGTCAATTTTTAAGTTGTTGTACAATCAGAACCGACATAATCATGATGTGGTTGTTTCACTGTGTTAACATTCAATCTGGCCTCATAGGCATGTGCCGGTATGAAATTCTGACGGAATGATAACCTTTAGCTAAAATATCATGGTTTTACGGTATACCATGGTATCATGACTATGCTCTTAAATATTGTTTTTAAGTGTCTGATTAGATAAAAACAACTTCTTTTGGCTGAACAATGCCCTTTACTGGAACATCTGTATTTCTTCCTTTGATGTTTAAAGACGTTGGCAATCGATGCGAATTTACCGCCACCAATTGGGAGTGTGCGTCAGGATAGGTGGTGTACACCTGACTTGCACTCTCTCCATGTTTTATAAGACAGAATGAAGTTCATACCGCAGTCAAGGTATGAAGGTACGGAAAATAAAATGGTTTTCATACGCTACATTTTTATACCCTGATATACCTTGAAACCGGAAACCGGCACATCCCTCGTCTCATCCAGTGTGGAATAGTGCTGTTTGTCTCACTTCAATGACATAAACATTGGATGAAATGCAAGTGTTCGGAACGAATCACTTTTACAAATATCAGATGTGTGTTCAATTTAGGACCACAAATGAACGTGGTCTGGGACCGAAAAATCATATTATACTATCATAAAAAAAATCTGAAATAGGTTAAATATGGATGAAATAAAATCTGGATTAGTGTGCAGTGTTGGTTTTCATGTGAATAAGTCCCCCCACCCCCATACTCTTACTGGATACCAATTATAACATCAGAAGACTTCAGGAATGAATGAATGAATGTGAATGGTTGTCTGTCTCTCTGTGTTGGCCCGGCGACAGACTGGCGACCTGTCCACGGTGTACCCTGCCTCTCGCCTGATAATAGTTGGGATGGGCTCTGGCAACCCCCTGTGACCCTGAACTGGATAAGTGGTACAGAAAATGACTGAATATAAGGACATCGGTGTCACAAAATAATTTCAGTACAAACAAAAATGAAATCAGTCAAGTCAGTCTGTTAGTGGGTGAATAATGGTTCATAGCAAAAACAGGGTTAATATCATAATAATTTGTATTACACTGTAAACACACGTTTTAAAACGGCCGAATGTGGTACAGCAGAAAACTGTTTCAGAGAGGACATTTATCCCTGCTGCACCACTAAACATGCATGTGGCAGAACAGCTGTTTAACTGGAGATATTGAAGGCATGTACTGTAAATGGATGGAGAAATGTCAGAAAAATGAAGCTGTAGCAGATGCTAAAGTTAAACATGATGGCACAGAAGAACATGTACCAAAAAAGAAAAGTTGCATCTTTTATTTCCCTTCTGGGATAAATAAAGTATTTTTCATGTCATTTAATTTTATCTGGGATACTTTGGGTTTAAAAGCTTAGATGTGATCAAAACAACTATTAATTAAAAATACTGTACAGCTGAAGTTGTTAGCAGAGGTGGCTCACAAGCAATTTCCTTCACCATCTTAGCAAACATGCTTTTCAATATCAAGAACGTATGAAATTAAGAACGGCACCCTGCATCTTCAGCTAAAACTGAATAAACTGGAGGAAACACAAGTTAGACGTCACAAGATGCGTTTGAAATTACATGAAAATGAAATGAAAAATTAGATGGGATGCATTTTATAGATGCATTTATATATATATTATATATTATTATATTATATATTATATATCATATATTATTATATATTATAGATGCACATAGATATTTCAACTAGATGCATTTGATCGCGGTACTGTCTACAACAAAGAAAGCAAGCTGTGAATGGAGATAAGCAAAACCACCAGAATACATACAGCCACAGGCATGTTTCTGCTTGGTACCAGGCTTTCCACCGATCGGATCGGCCGATATTTCACATTTTTTACTAATTTTCTGATCGGTCCTTATTTTTTCATTCACCGATCCGATCAATGACGTCATTCTCATTTTGAATCTGCTCCGGTAAAACTCTCATTTACACCAATTAAACTTAGAAAACAAGTAAACAAACAAAGCAGAATATACACGTACTCACTAGTACGTGTTTTATGTCTTCGTGGCGTTTTTGTCGTGAGTTCTGTCACTATGTGCTGGACAATAAAGTTTTTACAATCCCAAATACGCCACAGATAAAGGATGGCGACGCCGGTTGCAAACATGTCAGCTCTTAGACTGAAAGGACACAGCACATTTCCTGCATTTCCGCAAACAACAGTCTACCTTAAACTGTCTAACTTAAACTTGCAGCACAAGTGTTTGTCTCCGTGTCTCCATCAGAGACTGTAAATAACAGGACTGCAGACCTGTTATTGGGGATTGCAGACGAGCGCTTCGGCCGCCGCGTGCTCCAGCAGCTATGTACACAAACGCTCCTGACGCTGACGCATGCGTCCACAGCAAATATATTCCAGCCCTACTGTAGCGATACCGGACTACTTGAGCTAAAGCGGGTTGTTTGTTCTCACGTCGAGGTTCTTCTGAGGAAACAGTCACTCGATTAGTTTGACTACGAATATGACGTCATTAGATGTGAGCCCCAACTTCTGAAGCAGCATTACTGCCTTCATTTGCGCTGTGACTGTAGATAATTTCAGTTATGACAGTTTAAGTTGGGCTGTTATTTGTGCCACTGGCTCAAATAATTTTGTTAGTCCTGATTAAACCTGAATTCTCATTAGAGGTTATTGATGTTTAACCTTTTCATCTCAGTTCAGGACAAAAAATGGAAACAAAAATCCTTTTTCTGATAGTCAGTAAACTGTATAAATACAGGTAAACAAGCTATTTAAATAGATATATTTGCATCCTCACTCTCTGATCGGTGATCGGCCCCAAAAATCCTGATCGTGTAAAGCCTACTTGGTACTGTGGAGAACGATAGATTCAGGTTACCTTTTTTTCTTTTGTGTATAGTGTGACACTCTCAAATCTACTGCAGTAATTTTAGCAATTAGTTGAAAATGTGGTTAACAATTAGGGCTGGGTGATATAGCCTAAAATAAATATTACCATATATTGGGCAGTTCACCTCGGTTATAATAAAAGGACGATATCTTATTACAGCCTGGATGGGGTGGAGTCACTCGACTACAGATGGTATATGTAGCTCAGGGTCTTAAATGGACATGAGCACAGCCCACCTATAAACAGCCAAAACAGACAAAAATTACATCTCTTTTAATTTTATTAAAAGAGAAACTGTGTAACTTTTGGCCACTATGAGCATTAAACCTGCAACTTCCCACAGGCCACGCAACTGTCACAAAATGAAAGTCTCTATCCATGTTTTGGAATGGTGTTTGCAGACCACTTTGATCACGATTTGAGGTCATCGAGCCACAAAGCAAAGCGCTCCAGGTCACATGATCCAATGAGAGACGGATCCACTCCTGCAAAGGAGTGAAGTCTGTTTTTTGAGCAGGGTAGCCTCCATGGAAAACCTAATTGCATCAAATGCTCTATATGACACGAGAAATAATTTATTACTTACATTACCAAATGTTTGGGTCAAAAGTTACATGGTATCCCTTTAAAGCACAGACATGGGCAAAATAACATTGATTGTTGTTGTAAATTATGGTGTCAGTAAATTTCCGGCTTATCGCTCAGCCCTATTAACAATTATGAAAAAAACTAAAGTACAAAAAATAATACAATTAAATACTGCAAAACAGTACAATTTAGAAAGATACTGTGACGTATAATTTTGCCACCCAGCACAACAATCTGCTAGCATATCTTTTCTTTAATTGTTTTGAGATGGATGTGTATGTGTCTCCAATGTGGCAGGAATTCAGATGTGCAAACACTGCCTCTCTGACAGATTAGGATTACCTTTGATGATATCTATGTCAGCAGAGACTAACATTTAAGTACTGACTACTCCCTTATGACAATCAGCATTGTTCAGTGTTGACCTGCTCTCATTTCACAGCATGGTTTCAGGAACAAAACAGCCCGTCCCAAACATGGTTCTGAATTAATTCAAAGAAAACAGCAACAGCTTTTATCTAAACTATTGAGTAGTGGAATATCTACTGCAGATGGGACTGTAGTAAAGCAAAGATTGCTCAGTTATTAACTTTTCTTAGGTTCAAATTTATCACGAGTCATCAAATCTTAATCATAATCAAGGTATAATCAAAATCAAGGTTTCCAATGAATCCCTTCCACAGAGATGCTGACCTGCAGGAATCTGTGCTTACTCTATCTGGTTTATTTGCTACTGTATTTGTATATTTAACAGAAGTAATGATGTGCAACACACAAGTTTCTCCAGGGTCTAAAGCTACAGCTGCAAAATGTTGCCAAGAACTAAAATTTCAAGGCTGTTATAAACTTTGTGAACACACCAGTACTGTATGCCAAAAACCATCTTTTTTTAATCTACCAAACAAGTTTTCTATATTTACCACCATATATCAGTCATTGTGTCCCACTTCCACAGAGGAGTGGCAGTTTTTGCAGAGGGGTGACAGTTTTAGCCTTTGCAGTATAGGAAGTGGAACAGCATTTTCAAGAGAAGAAGCGAGGGAGTGATCAGGGGTGGGTCCTCAATTATAGGGGGAAGTGCCAAACAATCCTCTTATAAATGAAAAAAACAAACAGCTGTGGTTTTGGACAGTGCTTTGGTTATGGAGGTCAAAGGAAAGATATAATTAACATGACTAAATCCATGAGGAAGACGAGCAGCTGGTGCCAAGACTTCCAGCTGACAGAGCCCCTTTAATGGACACAGTACAACAACTGATGAGGTATATGTGGATCAATGCCACCCGCCCACACTGAAGGGCATCACAGAGAACGGAGTCGCTCTGAGTCACTGTTACTCTCACTGAGTAATCACATGCCACACCGCTCAGATCAGGACAAAAGACGCCTAAGTCCGAGGGATTAAAACCTGTTTCTTTGGTTAAAGTTTGTGTACTCAGTCCTTTATATCAGAAAAACAAGTGTCACATTACACCTTTAACAAGAGAGAAAAAAAAAATTTGGCACAAAACCAACGGTGGTCTGATGGAAGGTTACAGAAGCCTCTCAAAACTAGGAAAAAGCAAAGTCCATGGATCCTTATGATTTTAGTCTTCTTCTCCATATAAGAATGCAACTCTTTAAGCTGGAGACAACAGTAGGGGAGCAATGAAAGCGACAGGCAGTAACAGCCTTGAGAAACTAATGTTGGTAGCAGTAGTTCAGGCAACATTCATGATAGCAGAAGAAACAGTAAGACTTTCAAAAATGTCTCCTTTTAGTCTGTCCATCCTCCTGGGTCTCGCTATCGGCCTCATAAAGGTACTTCAGGTTTAAAAGCCTGAAAACACTGTAAACCTTCATTTTAACATTGTCCTGTGTTTAATAGGTAGGGTGGGACATCCTGGAAAAAAATAATGAACCACGTTTCAAAAAGTATTTTGCTCACCTCCAACCCATTTTGCAGTATAAAAAGTCCACACTGCAAATGTTAATACCTCTCAATCCACATCCGTTTTTTTTGTTTTTTTTTTGGTGGATCTATCAGAGCAATTAGCTGCGCAAATAACAGGAGCAGTGATATGTCTGTGTGTGTCGAGTGTGACAGACATCACTATTCAATCATTTAGAATGGGATGGTTGAAATAGTTGGATTTTTTTTTCCCTGTTCTCTCATTTCCACTGGTGACTAAATTTTTTTTTACATTTATGTTACAGCATTAAATTAAAGGGTTGTGAGGGAGACTTTAAGCAATACTGTAAAAAAATTTACTAGAAAACATCATCCACCCCGCCTTTAACTTAAGTTCAGACTTATAGCACTTTTCGTGTGACGGTATCTGACTTTCCTGCAGTCAGCTAAAATATAAAAGATGGTTTTGGGGGACATGAGAAGGTACAGTGTGGAAAAAAGAAAATAATCAACATACAACAAACATCACATAGAACAGGGTTTCCCAACCCTGGTCCTCAGGGACCCCTGCCCTGCATGTATTCCAGGTTTCCAACTCCACCACACCTGATTCAGATCAACTCAACTGCTCATCAAGTTCTTTGCAAGCTGCTAACGAGCCATTCATCTGAGTCAGGTGTGTTGAAGTAGGAATATCTGGAAAACCAGCAGGGGTGGGGTCCCTGAGGACCAGGGTTGGGAAACCCTGACATAGAACACAATGAAGAAAGCACTATCTGTTTAGTTTTCTTCTTTAGCCATGAACACCTACTGAGTGCTTTTCTGAACCTATAGTTGCCTTGTGGACGAGTGAGGGCTTGTCCAGGAACCAGCGTGGTTTTAAAACCCACATCTACTGAAGAAACCCCACTCTTCTAAATCGAAGACTGAAAAAAAGGACTAAACGGGACTGGGTAAGTCATTTTGCCGGGTGTGCACAAAAGAAGCGGAAGTCATAAATCATTTGCCATAAAGTGACTCAACATGTGATCCACAACCCACAGGACTTGCATAAAGATAAAAACTTGTTTTTGTGCAGCTCTCTGTGTGTGTATTCATCTGAGACTGAATACATTGGCATACAGATAATTGTATCAAAGTGAATCAGGTTCCTCTCATGCAGTCTTTCTCAGTTCCGGTCCTCGGGACCCACCGCCCTGCATAGCTTCCATGTGTTCCTACTTCAACACACCTGATTCAGATGAATGAACCTCCTCATCAAGTTCTTTGCAGTGTTTTAATGAGCCAATCATTTGATTCAGGTGTGTGAAAGCAGGGTTGCCCAGACGTTATACAGGTCAGTGGGTCCTGAGGACTGGAATTGAGAAACACTGCTCTCATGCAACATTTTTTGATGTGTTTACATTTTTATGCTTCTTTCAAAAGCCTACAGTATGAAGGTATACTATTGAGGATAAAAATATCAATATGACTTGAATGAGAAGTGACTATTTTCAAGTCCAACAGAAGCATTTGTGCTTCTCCACAACTGCTGTAACAGAGAAACAAACTTTAAGTTTTTTGTGTGTTAGAGTCTGACTTTAGTGGTCAATATCCAGGTAAATAAATGCTTAAATGTATTAAAATGTTCACAGAAGCTGATTCAATAGGCTAATGCATCAGCATCTCCTGTATCAGGTGACTGTACAAGTTGCTAAAAGTAGGGGAACAGACTGAGTGGAGGCTAAATTGAACAGACTGACTGACTCTGCCCTCGACTTCAGATCCATAACTCATCAGTCCATAGAGGCATTGCCTACGTCTCACTCAATGTTTTATTTCAATGCCCCAACTTATAAACAGAGGGAATGTTTTGTGTTAAATTCTAAAACAGGGATGATATCAATAACAATACTGCCAAAGATACATGTAGAGGTTTTTAATAAAAGTAACACCACAAAAGATTGCGAAAGACTCGTCTACAGCTGGCCTCCAAATAAGTAGCCTGATTACCATTCACAAAAAACAGACCAACCTGGACTAACAGTCCGTCAGTGTTCATCACGCTCATTAAAACTGATTAATAATTGCTTCTTTTAACAACATGGACAGCATTCTTATGGTTTAACTGACTCTCCTTTTTATGCAACTGAAATATTCTATTTATTGTTAATGACCTCTGGTTCTTAGAAACATTCAGTCCTGGTGCTACCAGATTTAAGTAGGATGCAATGGATCACCAGACTTTATCAGGCAGACTGGGATAGGCCTCTCAGGTATTGTTCTTAAATAGTTTTACTCCTATCTCACAGATCCAACAATTTTAGTCAGTATAGATACATGCTCCTCCAAAATCCATGAAATTGAGAGCGGTGTTCCACAAGGATCAATTTTAGGTCCGCTTTTTTTTTAGTCCATATGCCAGTTGGGGATGTCATCAGGAGGCAGAGCACTGATTTTCACAGCTATGATGTTACATAGCTTCAAATCTACAACCAGTTCATGTACTTTTAACCATATTTGATATGAAGGAATGACAGAGAATTTCCTACAGCTTAACCAAGACAAACCTGATGTTTTAATTATCAGTCCTGAAGACAAGAGAGAGATCTTTTTATCATTTTTTTTTTCAATTTTAAACTTTCTTAGTGTGTGAGAAATTTGGGTGTCTTCCTAGACCAGGGGGTGTCCAAAGTCGGTCCTCACGCACCGCTATCCTCCAGGTTTTCTTTCCCTTCCTGCTCCACCACACCTGACACACTTACATGAATCTAGCAGCCTAAGAAGTTCTGCAAAATGACACATTGAGTCAGGTGTGTTGAATCAGTGAGGCACAAAAAACCTGCAGGATTGTGGCCCTCGAGGACCGGAGCTGGACACCCCTGTTTTAGACTCTGGACTGGATCATATCCCACATACTGTTTTACAAATGTCTCAAAGACAGGATTTGCCATCTTAAAACCATTGCCAGGATGCTGGCCTATTATTTGTTCCTAACGTCAGGACTATTACCTACAGCAAGACCTTGTGCCATCATTATGGTCCTCATCTGTGGAAGAGCCTGTCAGAGGACCTTAGACCTGCACATACTGCTGATGTTTACAACAAAAGAAGCTCAAGAGACAACTTTTTAGCTTGGATTTCAACTGAATTTTTTTTTGTTTTACTCTGAGTTTATCTTAGTCAGTTATTTCATGAGCTCCTTTATGTGTCTTTTTATTCTTGTTGATCTTCTATGTTCTGATTGTTTTTAGGTTTAGATCTTGTTATTTTTCTTAACTCCAGAGTTTTCCTCATGGGGATCCTTCACACTGGGAGCTTTGCTTGCTCTGTCTGCAGGGTTATTGCCACGGTGACTGCCCTTATCTGGGTGGCTGGGGGCCCTGTGCTGCAGCCTTATGGGTGTGGTGTGGGCCTGGGCCTGCCCTCACCTGGGTGGTTCCTGCAGTGGCATCCTCTGTGGCTGTGAGTGGACTGGCTAAAAATGGATCCTTCAAAGATACCATTTCCTCATAGCAGCATTAAAATTAGATGTTTATCTATTAATATTTTTATACCTACATTCTGTTCATGTTGTGCTGAATGGGTAAAAAAGCAACACTTTGGTAGCCTTTTGCACGAAAAGCACTTTTCAAACTGTGGCAGGATGAAGGAGCGCCGAGGTGGGCAGAGTCTGAACCCCTCTTTCCCTAGTCAGAGCCATGCGCGTTGATCATTTGGCCAAAGGGACATATCCCTGTAGCCAAGTAGCCAGGGTGTAATGTCAACTGGAGGCACAATGACAGGACCATCAACTGTCACAAAAGCCACATTTATTCAGTCTTTTTGTAATAATTTTGTTTATAGCCATTTCCTAGCGTGTGAGGCGGTGCATAAAGCAAAACTCTGCAGCAACATAATGTGGCGTCCCAGAAGAAAAAGTTGTGTATTGTTTTCTCAGCCTGTGGACGCTGCTGGGCAGCTCCAGCTCTAGAAATGCTCATAAAAGATGTCGATGTCAATCAAAAGAGTCTGGAACGAGGAGTTTTAAAGGTCAGACAGTTACGTAATACATCTTTAACATAGTAAAGGTGGATTTAGTTTGTAAACGTGCCGTTTCTGCATTTTGGCTTTGTTTTTAATCAATACATGAAGTAACCTGGAAAGGATTTTGGTATATAAATCCACAATATTGAAAGGAAGAGCACTTTCTTTTTCACCTTACTGAAGTGATCAATATTTAGATTTTGTAAAGAATCGTTTTCATTACCAGTGTCAGTAGTAATATTTACCGAGAAGGAAAAACAGAATTATTCAACATGACATTACTTACATGATTTTGGGCAGCAAGTTAAAACTGGCTGTGATGCAGGCTCAACATTATGTGTAAATAAAGTGGTTTATTCATGTAATTTCACTCACACATGTCTGACTTTGCTTTGATCACCGCCGTCATAAAGGAGCTAATAGGTAAAAATGCTATCTAATGGGCTCCGTCATCAATAATGGAGTGAGGCTCAGAATGTGGCCACAGCAACATTCAGGGCTTTGGGAAAACATGCATTTGCTTATCAAAGCCCTTGTGAACATATTTCATACAGACTTGATAACTGTACACAAGTTACAACAAGCTCACGTTGCACTATTAATAGAAAAAAATAGATAAAGATCTATAGAGATCATGTACTAATGTTATCTCTGTAATGGATAACATGAGTAGCCAATCAGCACAAAAATACACAAAAACACAGAAACAGAAATTTACTGTTAACTCTAATTTCATGTACAGTAGAGTCCTGTTAAAAAAAATTACAGGCAAAACTAGAATACAGTGCATTTTTTCAATGGGTGCTTTGCACATTTGTGGCAGGAAGCAGCTGGTCCTACGAGTACTGAAACAAAGAGGAAAGGAACAGCTGACTGAACCTGAATAAATGCAGACCAACTTTAACTTAAGCAGCACAGCAGTCAAAACGTACCACAATAAAGGCGGTTGCTTGCTACTGTGCAAGATGAAAAAATGAGGATAGGAACTCTTCTGTTTTAATTTTGTAAAACTAAATAAACAAAACCAAATAGTCCTATTATTGTTTCTGCCCTGAGTAGGCATCATTATTGCCATTTCATTAAAAGCTTGGAGAAATGTTCAGAGAATAATCAATTTGAGTCATCATCTGATTTGATTATAGACATTCTTAATCAAATACATGGAGAAAATGGAGCACCTATTGTGACTGTTCAGGCAACTTATTTACAGATTTATTGGATGAAGCCTGCAACTCCCCTGGTGTCTCATCTTAAAACACAAAAACAGGAAACCACCATGTTCAAAGAAAGCAGTCATCTGCTGCTGCAAATAGAGGGAGCATCAGCGGGCCAATACTGCATTGCATTACAGTTCACAAGTGCACTGACGGTTCAGCTCTGTACAGATGGAGTAGTTTTGCAAATAAATCAATTAATCACCTTAGATAAAGAATAAAAATAAGGTTTAAAGTAAACTGCAGCTTTTGGCCTTTTTTTTTTTTTTTTTGCAGGCAAGCTTCAGTTTAAGACATTTGGACTCCAAATATTACTATGACTCGGCAGCATGTGAGTCAAGTCAATACATACAAATAATAACAGAAGACAATTTGCTTTAAACAGGAATCCTCCACTTTGTAGCCATTATAGCTTAGTGTGAGAGATGCAGTCACGACAGCGAGCTAAAACTCCTCTTCTTTGCATCAAGTGATTTAACTGAGCTGTTTGTTCAACTAGGGAGCTCACCTACTGCCTGTTCCAACATTTGCCAAAGCAGAGTTCATTTTAGGAGCTGCTGTAAATAGAGTGCCAGCTATGATGCCCTGCGCTGTTTTCGTCGCTCAGCAGGAGATTTGACCTTTGCTGTATCCCTCTACTTCTGGTCAGCTCATGCATAATGGGAAGTTAATCCAACCATGTCAGATCACATACAATATATGTTGTCATTACTTAGAAACCAGTGACAGAGAAAGTTGTGCTGTTGCTCCAGCCTGGCATGTTATTATTTTCACTTTACTTAATATCCCTGACAACTATTATGCCTGTATACCGGACTCCCACTGAAGAGGTGCTTCAGATAAAGATAGCAGTCCTTCATTATCAGAGGAGAATCCCACAAGGATCACATACATACAATGGATTCTTTGTTTACTCCAAAAGCTGCCCTCCACCTATTCCCCCACCCATATTACTGGGACAACGAGTTTTAGCTTGATATTGGGCATTAAAGCTTTAAAAATAGACATGATTTTAGAACATTCGTAAAGAAATTTGCATTTTGACACCTGATGTTCCGCTTTTTGAACGCTTCTTGGTTCATATAAGACGAGGAAGCAACATGTTATGGTGTGTGATGTGAGCTTTAAACGACCCCGAGCCTGTAAGCAGCCAAAACAGCGCAACAATTTAACCAGCGGCGGCTGCTCGTGCGGAGCTGGTTTCTTTCTTCCCCACCGTCCACTCCCAGCGCCGCACCAGCACACGGTGGTCCGCACCAAATTCCCAACAAGAGCCACGAAAAACGAGTCGCTAAACGGGCTGGGAAGCAACCACAAAGCTGGCTCGCTGTTTCCAAAATCTTCACATCGTCCTTCATCACGAAGCAAAAGTTTATTTACATCCAGCCCTTCCGCGTGCGCGCGCTCCGCTGAGCCAGGCGGTGTGGTGTTGGAGACACGCTGGCACAATCAACTGTTCCTCTCCTCCGTTGTTAAAACTGCTAAAAGCAAGCGAGGCTTACCTTTATACTGCAGCGAGTGGCCGGTTCGTATTTTCACAGTTCCGCTAATAGACTCCCCCGGACCGTAAACCACCTTGTTGTTGGTAAAAGTGATATCAAATTCTTGAAGCTTTCCCATGGCTCTTTTCCGCTCCGCTACTCCGCCGCTCTGCGTCTGTGCTGCTGCGCTCTCACCTGCCGCCGCGCGAGCTCACCCTCCCTCCCTCCCTCCATAGCGACCTGTGACGTCATATTGACCGCTGGAAGTCGTGGCAAGGATTACAGATGCCCGGTCGGAGGGCCAAGATGGCGCCGTCGCGGATCGACATGTGACTCTGTCCTGTGAGGAAGCTTCAAGTGAAGTGGTAAAATAACTAATAACTCAGACATAATTCAGCGACAGCAGGGTGCGTTACTCATTGTTAAACAAGGATACATCAAGTCAAGCGTATGGGGAAAAAGCTTAAAAGAAAAGAGAGGGAAAAAATGCAACAAGCTAACGTAACTACAATGCTAACGGCTAGCGCGAATTCCAGCGCTCCCCATTCTGCTTTTGACTCCGGGAAGAAGAAGGCAGAATGTGGTTTGACTCAAGTCCATCATTCGACAGTCACATAACTGTGATTACCGAACCTGACACCCCGGTAAAACCCTCCTGCAAGAAAGCTAAACGTGGAGGAGCAAACAGTGCTGTGGAGGTTGCTAATGAAGGCAATGTAGACATTCTGGCTGCTATACGTGAACTCTCCGACAAACACGATGCTACTTTTCAGAAGATCTCCGCGATCGAAAAACAACTCAAGCTTACCTCCAAAGAAATAGAGGGTCTCTCTAACACAGTGAAGCAGCTGGTGATTGATGTGGGTGAAAATAAAAAAAAGATCTGCATCGCATGGAAAATGAGGTTCAAGCTTTGAAAACCGAAAACAACATTCTGAAAACAGCTCTTATCGAAACTCGACGTTACGGCTGGAAGTGGTTCCTGAAACTCCATGGATTAAAGGAGTCTGAAGATGAAAATGTGAGGAAAAGAGTTATAGACGTTCTGCAGCAGGTGGCACCTGACGTCTGTGAGGAGCTACAGGTGGGAGTTGACGTTGTTCATCGGCTGGGTCCCAAACAAGAGGGGAAGCACAGGTCCATCATCATCCTCTTCGCAGTGCGGCGTGTTCGAGACGCTGTTTGGCACGCTGCCAGGAAATCCAGGTTTCTTCAGACCAAAAAGATGTCCATCACAGAGCCCCTAACTCCGGAAGACAGAGCTGCGAGGGGAGAAACTCTGGCCCCTAATTAAAAAAAAAGCACGGGAAGAGGGCAAGAGGGCGTCCTTCAAAAGCTCATATGCCCTCATCGATGGAAAGAGGCACGACTTCTCAAATATAAAATAAAGCAGGAATCTGCTTTGGAAAAATCCCTGTTTACAAAAGTCAAACTGGTTCGTGCTGTCAGATGTTCATTCTTTTACATTGACTGGTTATAATTCCTGAAGAAAGTGCACTTTACCCTGTTCTACTCTGGCGGAGACAGCTTTGGCGCTTTGTTTGATGTTGTTCTGTCTACTCAGGTAGCCAAGTTTAAGATGCTGAAAATGAGTATCCTCACTCTGTATTAAAATATGCATCAGTTGTTATCCACCTCTCCTTGGTAGGTGAGTTTGTAATCTTTTAAAGTTCTAGTTGAAATTACAGTGGTTAATTGTAATGAATTATATGTTCAAGTCTTTGTCTGTTTTTTCTTTAAATGTCAGAGGAATACGGGATTCTATTAAGAGGAAAGCTTTGTTCTTATTTTGCAAAAGGAGTGAGGCAGATATTGTATTCTCCAAGAAACTCACTGTCTGAGTTAGATGTTAACATGTGGAAATCACAGTGGGGGAATACTGTATACTATAGTCATGGAAGCAATAACTCGGCTGGGGTTGCAGTACTTTTACACAAGTTTAAAGGTGAAGTGTTAGAAACTTCAAAATCATCCGAAGGAAGATGGATAATTATTGTCATTAAACAAGAAAATGGTATTTTCATTGTATGTAATGCTTACGGATACAACTCACATTTATCTAACAAAATCTTATTTGCACAAATATCTAACTGTGCCAAATCCCTCCTTGATAAATATAGTGACTCCTATTTAATTTTGGGTGGTGATTTTAATGAATGTGTTGATTCAGCTATAGATAGATTCCCCCCAAAACTGAGTCAGGGTCCTCTAATTAATAATCTGATTCTATCTCTTTGCTCTGATCTCTCTTTGGTTGATACGTGGCGCTTCTTTAATCCTGATTTAATGGACTTCACGTGGTCTAACAAAAATTCATCACTTAAATCAAGAATAGATCTTTTCTTAATTTCCCAATCTGCCTTACATTTTGTGAAAGATATCTCTCATTCTTTTTCACCCTTATCTGATCACAAATCGTTGATGATTAAATTGGGTTGCCAAAACGATACTCCACAACTACGAGGCTACTGGAAGATGAATAATAATTTATTAAAAGATGAACACTTTAACAACAGCATTAAAGGCCTAATAAAGGAAACTTTCTCTGACTTAAGTGAGGGATGCAAACAAAAATGGGAATTCTTCAAATACAAAACAAGATGCATTGCTATAAAAAGATGTAAAGTAATAAAAGCTACTAAAAATCAATCAGAAACCAACTTACTGAAAAGATTAAATGAGTTATCCAAAGAAAATGTTACCGAAGAAGAAAAAAATAGAAATAAAAATATTAGCTTACAACTAGATGAGCTTTATCTGGACCTGGCTAAAGGTGCCTTTATAAGATCGAGGCCAAATGGATGGAGGAGGGTGAGAAGAACTCTGCCTACTTTTTTTCACTAGAAAGGAGAAATGGCCAAAGAAAAGCCCTGACATCTCTTAATATAAATGGTGCTAAATCCAATGACCCTGTGTCAATATCCAATTATGTTGCAACTTTCTATAGAGATCTCTACTCTTCCAAATTTGACTCCATCAGTTGCAATATTTTTATGGAAAAAATTAAAAAACATATCCCGGCTATCAAAAAATCATACAAAGAAGCCTGTGATGCTAAAATAACTATAGATGAAATTAAAATAGCCCTTCACTCTATGAAAAAAGGAAAGGCTCCTGGCATTGATGGGCTTTCAATGGAATTTTATGTACATTTTTGGGAATACATTCAAGGCCCTTTGCTTTGTATGTATAATGAATGTGTGGAGCAGAAAGAGATGACCACAACTATGAAACAAGGAATTATTACTCTTATACCGAAATCAGGCAAAGACACACAATGTATTGAAAATTGGCGCCCAATTTCGCTATTAACGATTGATTATAAAATATTGGCCTTAATTTATGCAAATAGACTGAAAACTGGCCTGAGTGATATCATTTCAGAAACGCAATCTGGCTTTATGAAAGGTCGTCACATAACAAACAATGTAAGATTAGTGTTGGATCTGCTCGACTATTCTGATGCTGTTCCGTCAAAGGCTCTTGTCCTGTTTTTAGATTTCTACAAGGCCTTTGATACGATTGAGCATACATTTCTCAAATACACCTTGAAACTTTTTGATTTTGGCGACTCTTTTTACAGATATTATTGGGATGCTTTATAAAGATATATAAATAGCTCTGTAATAATCAACCAAAATACAACAAACAGATTTGAGATAAAACGTGGAATTAGGCAGGGATGCCCAGTTTCTCCCTTCTTATTTCTGTTAGTCACAGAACTTCTGGTATTAAATCTTATCCAAAATCAAGAATTCAAAGGCTTAAAGATTTTTGACAGAGAAATTAAAATTGCACAACTGGCAGATGACTCTATTCTATTTCTGCAGGACAAAGAACAAATGTGTTGTGCTTTAACTTTGGTTGAGGAGTTCTCCCAGGCATCAGGTCTCAAGCTGAACATTTCAAAATGTGAAATCTTACCCCTACATGATTGTGATGAAAGCATTATAAAAGGCATTCCAGTTAAAAATACCATTAGATACTTAGGAATCCAGATAACCAAAAACTTAGCAGACAGACAACAGTTAAATTATACTTCAAAACTAGCCAAAACAAAAAACATTCTCAACTCCTGGTTACAGAGAGACCTGAGTATACTTGGTAGAACCCTCTTATCTAAGGCAGATGGTCTCTCTCACTTTGTTTATCCTTTTCTTCCCTTTCATTGTTTATCACTGATAAAACAATGAAGGAGATTAATAAAATTTTCTTAGACTTTATATGGAGAAATAAGCCTCATAAACTTAAGAAGGAGGTTCTCTCTGACAGCATAGCCCATGGAGGTTTGGATTTTTTTGGACTTCACGGACACAGTTAACTCTTTTAGAGTTGGTTGGGTCAGGAGGTGTCTTATTAATGCAAACTCCTTATGGTTTTTTATCCCCAATTATATTTTTAAGCAAATGGGTGGTCTTTCCTTTATGTTAAAATGTAATTATGCCCCTAACAAACTGCCAATCGCATTATCTAAATTTCACCAACAGTGTCTTCTTGCTTGGAAGTTGTGCTTCACACACAACCTCTCTCCCCCATAAAATTCTTATCTGGAACAATATGGACATAACGATCAAAACAAATCCCTTTTTTTTTTCCAAGATGGTTTGATAATGGAATTTGTAATGTTTTGTCTTTGTTTGATGGATCTGGCACTATGCTATCATATGAAAACTTTCTGTCACGTTACAACATTCCAATCCCACTTAAAGAATTTAACTCTCTGACAAAGGCAATCCCTAAAGGGCTAAGTCAACTTATCAAAGGGCACCTTTCTTTTGGTACTAACAATATAACACAACATAAACTACTTTTGAATGGTATTGGTGTGATGGACAGAAGATGCAATAACAAGCATATTCGCCAGATCTTTCAATTAAAAAAAAAGATTACACCAAGGGGGAAATTCTTTTGGAACTCCTTGATACAGAATGTCAACTGGCAGAAAACTTGGCTCTTACCTTATAAATATTGTATCTCAAACAAGGTAAAGGAGGTTCACTTTAAAATTCTTCATAAGATATACCCTGTGAATGTCATTGTGTCCAAATATACAGACATCAACTCTGCTTGTTCCTTTTGTGATGATACTGATGAAACACTGTTGCATCTATTTTTTGAATGTGAGAAAACCAAAGCATTTATCAATGATTTGAACTGTCACCTTTTTGACTCTACTTACCACCTCACTGTAAAAGATTTTCTCATGTACTATGAAAACTGTGCCAACAAGCCACTGGAATTTGTTGTGAACTTTTTTACTTTACAAGCTAAATTCTTCCTCCACAAACAGAAATGGCAAAGAACGAATCCTTCTTTTTTTAAGTTTAAAATTGAAATGAACTCACTCCTCCGTTCGCTTAATTTGGTAAAGAACAACCAAAAGAATGACAGACTTTTATCAGCTTTTCAGACAGTCTTATCAAGATAATTTTTTATTCCTCTATTTCCTCTTATTTTACTTTTTTAGTCTTTTGTGGATTTTCCTTTTTTTTGTTGTTGTTGTTGTTATTGTTTTTTTTTTCCTGTGTCTATAGTGTCTGTGCATTTCATTACTGTCAATGAGTTACATCGCTGCACATTTTATTGTATCCTTGTAATATTGTTAAATTGTTTCAATAAAGTTTTTTTTTTTGAAAAAAAAAAAAAAAAAAAAAAAAAAAAAAAAGGATTACAGATGCCCAAAGGCTCCACGGATGGATGGATGGCCCAAAATTCAGCTTCCACATAAGAACTAAACTAACATTTTTTTAAGATCCAAATCTATTTGATAATGATTATTATCACCTTCACAATAAAATATATAGAAAACATTCTGAAAAACATAGGAAAGTTTTTTTTTTCAAATTAACAAGCCATTAGGATCAAAACGTTTGTCCATTGTTTTATTTTATTAACTCAATTGATTTAATTATAATTTTTCATTTTTTATGTTTTAATTAGCTGTGCAGATGTTGCAAATCCCTTACTGTCAGTTAATTTAAGCAAAAAGTGTTTCAGTGGAAATGGGCTGCATATCCTGAACTAAACCATGTATAGCATTGCTGGAGAACCTAACCCTAGTCCTGCATTTATTCAATGTTTCCTTGTTCTAGCACACCTTATTCAAAATAATGAGTCTCTGAGCAGAACGTGATCATATTTATGAGCAGAGCGTTCATCTCACGCGGCGATGAGAAGTATTGACCTTTTCACAAAAAACGGAAGTACATATTGGGTGAGAATCTTGTCTTCCTATGAGGGCCAGACCTCAGTCAAACGTCACAATGTCCGCAAATTAACGTATTAATGTCCAAA
>JALJCO010004105.1:0-35000 GCA_023101725.1 Atherinomorus stipes
AGTGTGAGTATGTAGGAGTGATGGATGCGTGCAGTGTGAGTATGTAGGAGTGATGGATGCGTGCAGTGTGGTATGTAGGAGTGATGGATGCGTGCAGTGTGATGTATGTAGGGGTGATGGATGCGTGCAGTGTGTGTGTAGGAGTGATGGATGCGTGCAGTGTGAGTATGTGGGTAGTGAATGCGTGCAGTGTGGATATGTAGGAGTGATGGATGCGATGCAGTGTGCGTGTTTATGAGTGATGGATGCGTGCAGTGAATATGTAGGAGTGATGGATGCGTGCGAGTGTGAGTATGTAGGAGTGATGGATACGTGCGTGTGAGTATGTAGGAGTGATGGATGCGTGCAGTGTGAGTATGTAGGAGTGATGGATGCGTGCAGTGTGAATATGTAGGAGTGATGGATGCGTGCAGTGTGAATGTAGGAGTGATGGATGTTTGATGTGAATATGTAGGAGTGATGGATGCGTGCAGTGTGTGGTATATAGGAGTGATGGATGCGTGCAGTGTGAATATGTAGGAGTGATGGATGCGTGCAGGTGAGTGTATAGGAGTGATGGATGCGTGCAGTGTGAGTATGTAGGAGTGATGGATGCGTGCAGTGTGGTATGTGGAGTGATGGATGCGTGCAGTGTGAATATGTAGGAGTGGATGTATGGTGCGAGTGTGAATATATGAGTGATGGATGCGTGTCAGTGGTAGGTATGTAGGAGTGATGGATGCGATGCAGTGGGTATGTAGGAGTGATGGATGCGTGCAGTGTGAATATGTAGGAGTGATGGATGCGTGCAGTGTGAGTATGTAGGGGTGATGGTGCAGTGTGAGTATGTAGGAGTGATGGATGCGTGCAGTGAGTATGTAGGAGTGATGGATGCGTGCAGTGTGAATATGTAGGAGTGATGGATACGTGCAGTGTGAGTGTATGTAGGAGTGATGGATGCGTGCAGTGTGAGGTATGTAGGAGTGATGGATGCGTGCAGTGTGATTATATGTAGGAGTGATGGATGCGTGCAGTGTGAGTATGTAGGAGTGATGGATGCGTGCAGTGTGAATATGTAGGAGTGATGGATGCGTGCAGTGTGAGTATGTAGGAGTGATGGATGCGTGCAGTGTGAGTATGTAGGAGTGATGGATGCGTGCAGTGTGAATATGTAGGAGTGATGGATGCGTGCAGTGTGAATATGTAGGAGTGATGGATGCGTGCAGTGTGAGTATGTAGGAGTGATGGATGCGTGCAGTGTGAGTATGTAGGAGTAGATGGATGCGTGCGGTGTGAGTATGTAGGGGTGATGGATGCGTGCAGTGTGAGTATGTAGGAGTGATGGATGCGTGCAGTGTGAGTATGTAGGGGTGATGGATGCGTGCAGTGTGGGTATGTAGGAGTGATGGATGCGTGCAGTGTGAGTATGTAGGAGTGATGGATGCGTGCAGTGTGAATATGTAGGAGTGATGGATGCGTGCAGTGTGAGTATGTAGGAGTGATGGATGCGTGCAGTGTGGGTATGTAGGAGTGATGGATGCGTGCAGTGTGAGTATGTAGGGAGTGATGGATACGTGCAGTGTGAGTATGTAGGAGTGATGGATGCGTGCAGTGTGAGTATGTAGGAGTGATGGATGCGTGCAGTGTGAGTATGTAGGGGTGATGGATGTGTGCAGTGTGAGTATGTAGGAGTGATGGATGCGTGCAGTGTGAATATGTAGGGTGATGGATGCGTGCAGTGTGAGTATGTAGGAGTGATGGATGCGTGCAGTGTGGTATATAGGAGTGATAGATGCGTGCAGTGTGAGTATGTAGGAGTGATGGATGCGTGCAGTGTGAGTATGTAGGAGTGATGGATGCGTGCAGTGTGAGTATGTAGGGAGTGATGGATGCGTGCAGTGTGAGTATGTAGGAGTGATGGATGCGTGCAGTGTGAATATGTAGGAGTGGATGGACGTGCAGTGTGAATATGTAGGAGTGATGGATGGGTGCAGTGTGAATATGTGGGTAGGAGGGATGGATGCGTGCATGTGTGATGATATGGTGTGGGAGTGATGGATGCGTGCAGTGTGGATATGTAGGAGTGATGGATGCGTGCAGTGTGAGTATGTAGGGGTGATGGATGCGTGCAGTGTGAATATGTAGGAGTGATGGATGCGTGCAGTGTGAGTATGTAGGAGTGATGGATGCGTGCAGTGTGAATATGTAGGAGTGATGGATGCGTGCAGTGTGAATATGTAGGGGTGATGGATGCGTGCAGTGTGAGTATGTAGGAGTGATGGATGCGTGCAGTGTGAATATGTAGGGGTGACGGATGCGTGCAGTGTGAGTATGTAGGAGTGACGGATGCGTGCAGTGTGAGTATGTAGGAGTGACGGATGCGTGCAGTGTGAGTATGTAGGGGTGACGGATGCGTGCAGTGTGAATATGTAGGAGTGACGGATGCGTGCAGTGTGAGTATGTAGGAGTGATGGATGCGTGCAGTGTGAATATGTAGGAGGTGACGGATGCGTGCAGTGTGAGTATGTGGGGGTGACGGATGCGTGCAGTGTGAGTATGTAGGAGTGACGGATGCGTGCAGTGTGAGAGTATGTAGGAGTGACGGATGCGTGCAGTGTGAGTATGTAGGAGTGGTGGATTCGTGTAAGTGTGAATATGTAGGAGTGATGGATGCGTGCAGTGTGAGTATGTAGGAGTGACGGATGCGTGCAGTGTGAGTATGTAGGAGTGACGGATGCGTGCAGTGTGAGTATGTAGGAGTGATGGATGCGTGCAGTGTGAATATGTAGGGGTGATGGATGCGTGCAGTGTGAGTATGTAGGAGTGATGGATGCGTGCAGTGTGAATATGTAGGAGTGATGGATGCGTGCAGTGTGAGTATGTAGGAGTGATGGATGCGTGCAGTGTGAGTATGTAGGAGTGATGGATGCGTGCAGTGTGAGTATGTAGGAGTGATGGATGCGTGTAGTGTGAATATGTAGGAGTGATGGATGCGTGCAGTGTGAATATGTAGGAGTGATGGATGCGTGCAGTGTGAGTATGTAGGAGTGATGGATGCGTGCAGTGTGAATATGTAGGAGTGATGGATGCGTGCAGTGTGAATATGTAGGAGTGATGGATGCGTGCAGTGTGAGTATGTAGGAGTGATGGATGCGTGCAGTGTGAGTATGTAGGAGTGATGGATACGTGCAGTGTGAGTATGTAGGAGTGATGGATCGTGCAGTGTGAGTATGTAGGAGTGATGGATGCGTGCAGTGTGAGTATGTAGGAGTGATGGATGCGTGAGTGTGAGTATGTAGGAGTGATGGTGGTGAGTGTGAGTATGTAGGAGTGATGGATGCGTGCAGTGTGAGTATGTGGGGGGGGGGGGGGGGGTGGGTGTAGGAGTGATGGTGCGTGAGTGTGAATATGTAGGAGTGATGGATGCGTGAGTGTGGGTATGTAGGAGTGATGGATGCGTGAGTGTGAGAATGTAGGAGAAATGGATGCGTGCAGTGTGAGTATGTAGGAGTGATGGATGCGTGCAGTGTGAATATGTAGGAGTGATGGATGCGTGCAGTGTGAGTATGTAGGAGTGATGGATGCGTGCAGTGTGAGTATGTAGGAGTGATGGATGCGTGCAGTGTGAATATGTAGGAGTGATGGATGCGTGCAGTGTGAGTATGTAGGAGTGATGGATGCGTGCAGTGTGAGTATGTAGGAGTGATGGATGCGTGCAGTGTGAGTATGTAGGAGTGATGGATGCGTGCATGCGTGCAGTGTGAGTATGTAGGAGTGATGGATGCGTGCAGTGTGAGTATGTAGGAGTGATGGATGCGTGCAGTGTGAATATGTAGGAGTGATGGATGCGTGCAGTGTGAGTATGTAGGAGTGATGGATGCGTGCAGTGTGAGTATGTCGGGGTCATGGATGCGTGCAGTGTGAGTATGTCGGAGTGATGGATGCGTGCAGTGTGAGTATGTAGGAGTGATGGATGCGTGCAGTGTGAGTATGTAGGAGTGATGGATGCGTGCAGTGTGAGTATGTAGGAGTGATGGATGCGTGCAGTGTGAATATGTAGGAGTGATGGATGCGTGCAGTGTGAATATGTAGGAGTGATGGATGCGTGCAGTGTGAGTATGTAGGAGTGATGGATGCGTGCAGTGTGAATATGTAGGAGTGATGGATGCGTGCAGTGTGAGTATGTAGGAGTGATGGATGCGTGCAGTGTGAGTATGTCGGAGTGATGGATGCGTGCAGTGTGAGTATGTAGGAGTGATGGATGCGTGCAGTGTGAATATGTAGGAGTGATGGATGCGTGCAGTGTGAGTATGTAGGAGTGATGGATGCGTGCAGTGTGAATATGTAGGAGTGATGGATGCGTGCAGTGTGAGTATGTAGGAGTGATGGATGCGTGCAGTGTGAATATGTAGGAGTGATGGATGCGTGCAGTGTGAGTATGTAGGAGTGATGGATGCGTGCAGTGTGAGTATGTAGGAGTGATGGATGCGTGCAGTGTGAGTATGTAGGAGTGATGGATGCGTGCAGTGTGAATATGTAGGAGTGATGGATGCGTGCAGTGTGAATATGTAGGAGTGATGGATGCGTGCAGTGTGAGTATGTAGGAGTGATGGATGCGTGCAGTGTGAGTATGTAGGAGTGATGGATGCGTGCAGTGTGAGTATGTAGGAGTGATGGATGCGTGCAGTGTGAGTATGTAGGAGTGATGGATGCGTGCAGTGTGAGTATGTAGGAGTGATGGATGCGTGCAGTGTGAGTATGTAGGAGTGATGGATGCGTGCAGTGTGAGTATGTAGGAGTGATGGATGCGTGCAGTGTGAGTATGTAGGAGTGATGGATGCGTGCAGTGTGAGTATGTAGGAGTGATGGATGCGTGCAGTGTGAGTATGTAGGAGTGATGGATGCGTGCAGTGTGAATATGTAGGAGTGATGGATGCGTGCAGTGTGAGTATGTAGGAGTGATGGATACGTGCAGTGTGAGTATGTAGGAGTGATGGATGCGTGCAGTGTGAATATGTAGGAGTGATGGATGCGTGCAGTGTGAGTATGTAGGAGTGATGGATGCGTGCAGTGTGAGTATGTAGGAGTGATGGATGCGTGCAGTGTGAGTATGTAGGAGTGATGGATGCGTGCAGTGTGAGTATGTAGGAGTGATGGATGCGTGCAGTGTGAGTATGTAGGAGTGATGGATGCGTGCAGTGTGAATATGTAGGAGTGATGGATGCGTGCAGTGTGAGTATGTAGGAGTGATGGATGCGTGCAGTGTGAATATGTAGGAGTGATGGATGCGTGCAGTGTGAGTATGTAGGAGTGATGGATGCGTGCAGTGTGGATATGTAGGAGTGATGGATGCGTGCAGTGTGAGTATGTAGGAGTGATGGATGCGTGCAGTGTGAGTATGTAGGAGTGATGGATGCGTGCAGTGTGAGTATGTAGGAGTGATGGATGCGTGCAGTGTGAGTATGTAGGAGTGATGGATGCGTGCAGTGTGAATATGTAGGAGTGATGGATGCGTGCAGTGTGAATATGTAGGAGTGATGGATGCGTGCAGTGTGAGTATGTAGGAGTGATGGATGCGTGCAGTGTGAGTATGTAGGAGTGATGGATGCGTGCAGTGTGAGTATGTGGGAGTGATGGATGCGTGCAGTGTGAGTATGTAGGAGTGATGGATGCGTGCAGTGTGAGTATGTAGGAGTGATGGATGCGTGCAGTGTGAGTATGTAGGAGTGATGGATGCGTGCAGTGTGAGTATGTAGGAGTGATGGATGCGTGCAGTGTGAGTATGTAGGAGTGATGGATGCGTGCAGTGTGAGTATGTAGGAGTGATGGATGCGTGCAGTGTGAGTATGTAGGAGTGATGGATGCGTGCAGTGTGAGTATGTAGGAGTGATGGATGCGTGCAGTGTGAAATATGTAGGAGTGATGGATGCGTGCAGTGTGAGTATGTAGGAGTGATGGATGCGTGCAGTGTGAGTATGTAGGAGTGATGGGTGCGTGCAGTGTGAGTATGTAGGAGTGATGGATGCGTGCAGTGTGAGTATGTAGGAGTGATGGATGCGTGCAGTGTGAGTATGTAGGAGTGATGGATGCGTGCAGTGTGAGTATGTAGGAGTGATGGATGCGTGAGTGTGAGTATGTAGGGAGTGATGGATGCGTGCAGTGTGAGTATGTAGGAGTGATGGATGCGTGCAGTGTGAGTATGTAGGAGTGATGGATGCGTGCAGTGTGAGTATGTAGGAGTGATGGATGCGTGCAGTGTGAGTATGTAGGAGTGATGGATGCGTGCAGTGTGAGTATGTAGGAGTGATGGATGCGTGCAGTGTGAATATGTAGGAGTGATGGATGCGTGCAGTGTGAGTATGTAGGAGTGATGGATGCGTGCAGTGTGAGTATGTAGGAGTGATGGATGCGTGCAGTGTGAGTATGTAGGAGTGATGGATGCGTGCAGTGTGAGTATGTAGGAGTGATGGATGCGTGCAGTGTGAGTATGTAGGAGTGATGGATGCGTGCAGTGTGAGTATGTAGGAGTGATGGATGCGTGAGTGTGAATATGTAGGAGTGATGGATGCGTGCAGTGTGAGTATGTAGGAGTGATGGATGCGTGCAGTGTGAATATGTAGGAGTGATGGATGCGTGCAGTGTGAGTATGTAGGAGTGATGGATGCGTGCAGTGTGAGTATGTCGGAGTGATGGATGCGTGCAGTGTGAGTATGTAGGAGTGATGGATGCGTGCAGTGTGGGTATGTAGGAGTGATGGATGCGTGCAGTGTGAGTATGTAGGAGTGATGGATGCGTGCAGTGTGAGTATGTAGGAGTGATGGATGCGTGCAGTGTGAGTATGTAGGAGTGATGGATGCGTGCAGTGTGAGTATGTAGGAGTGATGGATGCGTGCAGTGTGAATATGTAGGAGTGATGGATGCGTGCAGTGTGAGTATGTAGGAGTGATGGATGCGTGCAGTGTGAGTATGTAGGAGTGATGGATGCGTGCAGTGTGAGTATGTAGGAGTGATGGATGCGTGCAGTGTGAGTATGTAGGGGTGATGGATGCGTGCAGTGTGAGTATGTAGGAGTGATGGATGCGTGCAGTGTGAGTATGTAGGAGTGATGGATGCGTGCAGTGTGAATATGTAGGAGTGATGGATGCGTGCAGTGTGAGTATGTAGGAGTGATGGATGCGTGCAGTGTGAATATGTAGGAGTGATGGATGCGTGCAGTGTGAGTATGTAGGAGTGATGGATGCGTGCAGTGTGAGTATGTAGGAGTGATGGATGCGTGCAGTGTGAGTATGTAGGAGTGATGGATGCGTGCAGTGTGAGTATGTAGGAGTGATGGATGCGTGCAGTGTGAGGTATGTAGGAGTGATGGATGCGTGCAGTGTGAGTATGTAGGAGTGATGGATGCGTGAGTGTGAGTATGTAGGAGTGATGGATGCGTGCAGTGTGAGTATGTAGGAGTGATGGATGCGTGCAGTGTGAATATGTAGGAGTGATGGATGCGTGCAGTGTGAGTATGTAGGAGTGATGGATGCGTGAGTGTGAGTATGTAGGAGTGATGGATGCGTGCAGTGTGAGTATGTAGGAGTGATGGATGCGTGCAGTGTGAGTATGTAGGAGTGATGGATGCGTGCAGTGTGAGTATGTAGGAGTGATGGATGCGTGCAGTGTGAGTATGTAGGAGTGATGGATGCGTGCAGTGTGAGTATGTAGGAGTGATGGATGCGTGCAGTGTGAGTATGTAGGAGTGATGGATGCGTGCAGTGTGAATATGTAGGAGTGATGGATGCGTGCAGTGTGAGTATGTAGGAGTGATGGATGCGTGCAGTGTGAGTATGTAGGAGTGATGGATGCGTGCAGTGTGAGTATGTAGGAGTGATGGATGCGTGCAGTGTGAGTATGTAGGAGTGATGGATGCGTGCAGTGTGAATATGTAGGAGTGATGGATGCGTGCAGTGTGAGTATGTAGGAGTGATGGATGCGTGCAGTGTGAATATGTAGGAGTGATGGATGCGTGCAGTGTGAGTATGTAGGAGTGATGGATGCGTGCAGTGTGAGTATGTAGGAGTGATGGATGCGTGCAGTGTGAGTATGTAGGAGTGATGGATGCGTGCAGTGTGAGTATGTAGGAGTGATGGATGCGTGCAGTGTGAATATGTAGGAGTGATGGATGCGTGCAGTGTGAGTATGTAGGAGTGATGGATGCGTGCAGTGTGAATATGTAGGAGTGATGGATGCGTGCAGTGTGAGTATGTAGGAGTGATGGATGCGTGCAGTGTGAGTATGTAGGAGTGATGGATGCGTGCAGTGTGAATATGTAGGAGTGATGGATGCGTGCAGTGTGAGTATGTAGGAGTGATGGATGCGTGCAGTGTGAGTATGTAGGAGTGATGGATGCGTGCAGTGTGAGTATGTAGGAGTGATGGATGCGTGCAGTGTGAGTATGTAGGAGTGATGGATGCGTGCAGTGTGAGTATGTAGGAGTGATGGATGCGTGCAGTGTGAGTATGTAGGAGTGATGGATGCGTGCAGTGTGAATATGTAGGAGTGATGGATGCGTGCAGTGTGAGTATGTAGGAGTGATGGATGCGTGCAGTGTGAGTATGTAGGAGTGATGGATGCGTGCAGTGTGAGTATGTAGGAGTGATGGATGCGTGCAGTGTGAGTATGTAGGAGTGATGGATGCGTGCAGTGTGAGTATGTAGGAGTGATGGATGCGTGCAGTGTGAATATGTAGGAGTGATGGATGCGTGCAGTGTGAGTATGTAGGAGTGATGGATGCGTGCAGTGTGAGTATGTAGGAGTGATGGATGCGTGCAGTGTGAGTATGTAGGAGTGATGGATGCGTGCAGTGTGAGTATGTAGGAGTGATGGATGCGTGCAGTGTGAGTATGTAGGAGTGATGGATGCGTGCAGTGTGAGTATGTAGGAGTGATGGATGCGTGCAGTGTGAGTATGTAGGAGTGATGGATGCGTGCAGTGTGAGTATGTAGGAGTGATGGATGCGTGCAGTGTGAGTATGTAGGAGTGATGGATGCGTGCAGTGCGAGTATGTAGGAGTGATGGATGCGTGCAGTGCGAGTATGTAGGAGTGATGGATGCGTGCAGTGTGAATATGTAGGAGTGATGGATGCGTGCAGTGTGAATATGTAGGAGTGATGGATGCGTGCAGTGTGAGTATGTAGGAGTGATGGATGCGTGCAGTGTGAGTATGTAGGAGTGATGGATGCGTGCAGTGTGAGTATGTAGGAGTGATGGATGCGTGCAGTGTGAGTATGTAGGAGTGATGGATGCGTGCAGTGCGAGTATGTAGGAGTGATGGATGCGTGCAGTGCGAGTATGTAGGAGTGATGGATGCGTGCAGTGTGAATATGTAGGAGTGATGGATGCGTGCAGTGTGAATATGTAGGAGTGATGGATGCGTGCAGTGTGAGTATGTAGGAGTGATGGATGCGTGCAGTGCGAGTATGTAGGAGTGATGGATGCGTGCAGTGCGAGTATGTAGGAGTGATGGATGCGTGCAGTGTGAGTATGAATGGAAATGTATGTGCACATATGACTGGGTGCAGAACCAAAAGCAAACCTGAAACCAGAAGACAAAAGTTACCTGTAGGAGCAGAGAGAGAGTTAGTGGCATCATGCTGATGAAGTGATCCACAGGTGACTCCAATCTACAAGGCTCACCTCTGATCAGCAGAGGGAACCCCCCCTGCAGATCAGAGGAGCCGTGACACTACTGCTACTACTACTACTACTACCACTACTACTGCTACTACTACTACTGATACTACTACTACTGATAGTTACTACTACTGCTACAACTACTACTGCTACTGATACTACTACTACTGCTACTACTGTTAGTACTGCTACTACTACTGTTACTACTGATATTATTACTGCTACTACTACTACTACTACTGCTACTACTACTGTTGCTACTGATATTATTACTGCTACTACTACTACTGCTACTGCTACTACTACTGTTCCATGTCTTAGCGCTCCATATTCCACATTTCAGGTCTTTATGTTCCATGTTTCAGGTCTCGACATTCCATGTTTTAGGTCTCCATGTTTCAGGTCTCCATGTTCCACGTCTTCACGTTCCATGTTCCATGTCTCCATGTTTTATGTCCCAGGTCTCCACGTTTCACATTCCAGGTCTCCAGGTTCCACGTTTCTGATACCAGAATAGACATAACCCCCAGAGTAAACCTGATACCAGACTAAACCTGATTCCAGAGTAGACCAGAATCAAGAGTTAACCTGGTCCCAGAGCAGACCTGATCCCAGAGCAGACCTGATCCCAGAGCAGACCTGATCCCAGAGTTAACCTGGTCCCAGAGCAGACCTGCTGAGGCCAACAGACTGATGGAGTCATGACGACCATTCCCTTTATGTTGAAGTAATCAGTTTATAGTAAAATGTTAAAATGAGACAAGATTTTGAAATTCAAACTTTATTCATAACAATCAAACTTTCATATTTGCATAAAATCATCTCAAAGCAGAGTCTTCATCACAGACTGAGCTGCAGTCAGCAGGAGCGACGGAGACGTGATCATAGCAGACGTGATCCCAGAGTAGACCTGATCCCATAGCAGACCTGATCCCACAGTAGACCTGATCCCACAGTAGACCTGATCCCACAGTAGACCTGATCCCAGAGCTGCAGTCAGCAGGAAGGACGGAGACGTAAAGCTCACCTGGCGGCAGGTCGGGGTTAAAGTTCCAAGGAAACCCGTCCAGCTCAAGGTTTGGGACAAAAACAGCACAGAATCTTTTACAGATGGTCGTCATTGATGTCATGGCTAATAAAGATGTTATCAGTAATGATGTCATGAGCAATAATGATGTCATCATCAATGACTCGGACCAGATGGCATGCAGTTTAGAGAACAAAGGTTTTCTGGGGTCTCAGATATCAACACAGCTGATGCTGACTCGTGTTTCCGTCCTCCACCATCAGGTCCTGGATCAGGTCTCTGGGGACACCTGGGATCAGTCTCTGTGATCAATAGTTAACCGATCGATGGATCAGCTTCAGACTTTGTCCCCGGTCTTGTTGAGTCCCAGAGCCTGGACCACGTCCAGACTGAGGCCGCTCTTCAGAGTCCTCCTCACTGAAACACAAACAGCAGAAATCTGTCAGGAAGCAGCCATATAGAGGCTGTTAGCAGGCATTTAACGGCTGTTAGTTGGTATTTAGCAGCTGTTAGAAGCTGTTAGCGGCTGTTCGCAGGTATTTAGCAGCTGTTAGGAACTGTTAATGGCTGTTAGCAGGCATTTAATGGCTGTTAGTTGGTATTTAGCAGCTGTTAGAAGCTGTTAGCGCATGTTAGCAGGTATTTAGCAGCTGTTAGAAGCTGTTAGCGGATGTTAGTTGGTATTTAGCAGCTGTTAGAAGCTGTTAGCGGCTTTTATCAGGTATTTAGCAGCTGTTAGAAGCTGTTAGCGGATGTTAGTTGGTATTTAGCAGCTGTTAGAAGCTGTTAGCGGCTGTTATCAGGTATTTAGCAGCTGTTAGAAACTGTTAATGGCTGTTAGCAGGCATTTAACGGCTGTTAGAAGCTGTTAGCGGATGTTAGCAGGTATTTAGCAGCTGTTAGAAGCTGTTAGCGGGTGTTAGTTGGTATTTAGCAGCTGTTAGAAGCTGTTAGCGGCTGTTATCAGGTATTTACCAGCTGTTAGAAACTATTAATGGCTGCGAGCAGGCATTTAATGGCTGTTTAGCAGGTATGAAGCAGCTGTTAGCAGCTGCTAGCAGCTGTTAACTAGTATTTAGCAGCTGTTAGCGGCTGTTAGCTGGTATTTAGCAGCTGTTAGCAGCTGTAAGTTAGTATTTAGCAGCTGTTAGTGGCAGTTTGCTGGTATTTAGCAGCTTTAAGAAGCTGTTAGCGCCAGTCAGCAGCCTCCAGTGGACCACCAGCTGAACTCAGCAACATGTGCAACTGCAGAGGAGCTGCAGCCCGGTTCTGTCTGACCCAGTTTGCTTAATCTGTGACAAAACAAGCAGCAGCTTTTCCTCCAAACGACTGACAGCTGCAGAGCACGGCGGCTTAGCGAGTCCTTCGGACGGATGATGCTTATCAGCAGAGGAAGTGAAAACACACGAAGCTCTGATATCGGCTTGTTTTGGACACAGAACTGTTGTGGGTCCACACAGTTGGACCTGGACTGAACCTCTGACACTCAGAGAACTCGACCTTCTGGAGAGATGAGACACAAACGTCCCACAAACGTCCCAGCGGTACTCACGTGACTTCCTGTTGAGGCGGGACCGCTTGCGGGTCTTGGGGCTGGCCGGTCTGTCTGAGGGATTCTGGGTCACGGACTTGACCAGTCGATCCATGATCTCATCGGTGGCGTCGACCTGGGAGCTGCTCGCATCATCTTTGGCAACAGACATCTGAGGCGGACCCACCCGGCCCAGACCTGTGGATCAGAACCGTTGCGTCAGCCAGGAGCAGGACCAGTAGGACCAGCAGGACCCGAGGACCAGCAGGACCCTCGTGAACCACCAGGACCCGTGGACCGGTTGCAGGAGTTCTGCGGTTCTTACTGCGGACGGCTCTGGAGCGCCTCAGGCCTCGCTGGTCCACGTTCAGGCTGCTGTCGGTGCTGATTAGAAGGTTCTTCATGTTCTCATGCTCCTCTTCTTGGTCTGATCCTACCTCTGTTGCCATGGAGACGGGAGACGGGCTGTCAGGACGAGGTACTGCTCCTGAAAACTTCTCGGTCTGTTGGGGGGGGGGAGTGGTATTAGTTCATTTTCTGGTCTCAAGATAAAGGTCTGAGTTGGACCACCAATGCTGAGCCTTCCAGACCGTTGCTATGGAAACGGCTTCTCTGCTGGATCAGCGGCCCATGACCTCTGACCCCTGTCAGGACCCTTACCTCGGTGATCATCTTTCCTCGGGTCTTGGTCCGCTCGCGGTGGGCGGCCCGTTTCCGTTTGAGGGTCAGGACCCGTTCCCGGGTGGTCCGGTACTCCAGAGCGAACTCGCTGACGATCCGGCAGAAACTGGTCACCTTGATGTCCCGGACGGAGGACGAAGGCTGACCCAGGAACAGCAGGAAGGAGTGGAACCTGCAGGGGGACCAGGAGGCCTGAGTCCAGTCCACCTGCTCTGTCATCTGGTTCCGTCTGGTCTGGAAAGTCTTGTATAGCCCCGTTTCCACCAGCGGGTCTGGGTCGGGTCGGGCCGGATCGGTCCACGTTTTTTTGCGTCTCCACAGATAAAAACTGGGACGGGTACCCTTATATCCGACCCGACCCGGACTACTTTTTTGGCACCCTTCGGTAGGGGTACTGATCTAACCGATCCGGACCAAAGAGGTGGAGCTAACACACAGCAATCAGCTGATTCATTGAAAAATCCGCCACTTCCCGCGTGACCCAGCGTAAAAACAAAGCCGGGTGACTCCTTTCTGTTTCTGTCACGTGTGGCGCCGGTGTTTTGGTTAAACGGCGTTACACGGCGATGATGTCACACAATCACGTAGCAGCGCTGTCCAGCTAATTCTCCGCCTCCAGAATAAGGGTACAGGTTGCTGTGGGGACGCAGCGTGAAATCAACACATCCGTACCCAAACCCACCCGACCCGGCCTGGCCCGGCCCGACCTGACCCAGACCCGCGGGTGGAAACGGGGCTTATGATACACTCTGGTCTGGTCAGTCCAAGTCTGCTCCATTCTGGTCTGGTCTGGTCTGATCAGATCAGATCCGGTCTGGTCTGGTCCAGTCTGGTCCAGTGGGGTCCGGTCTGTTCTGTTCTGTTCTGACCTGATCTGGTCTGGTCTGATTTGGTCCGGTCTGTTCTGTTCTGTTCTGTTGTGTTCTGACCTGATCTGGTCTGGTCTGATCAGGTCTGGTCTGATCAGATCAGATCCAGTCTGGTCCAGTGGGGTCCAGTCTGTTTTGTTGTGTTCTGTTCTGATCAGGTCTGGTCTGATCAGGTCTGGTCTGATCAGGTCTGTTCTGATCAGGTCTGGTCTGATCAGGTCTGTTCTGATCAGGTCTGATCTGATCAGGTCTGTTCTGATCAGGTCTGGTCTGATCAGGTCTGTTCTGTTCTGTTCTGATCTGTTCTGATCTGATCTGATCTGATCTGTTCTGATCTGATCTGTTCTGATCTGGTCTGGTCTGATCTGGTCCGGTCCAGTCCGGTCCGGTCTACGTTACCTGTTGATGACCCTGCGGTGGACCACCTTCAGGATGATGATCCTCTGCGTGCAGTCCTTCAGGAACTCCGTCATCTTGTTCTTCAGCACCGCCTTGGTCTCATGTTTGGCCACCACCTTCAGGTTGTCCCATGATGCTTTGCAGCGGCGCTCCAGCTGGACCAGGTTCTCTGAGAGCAGCTCGAAGTCCACCTGAGACAAGACGTAGCGGGTCAGAGCCTGAACAGATGAACGAATGAACGAATGAAGGATGAAATGAATGAATGATAAATGAATGAATGATAAATGAATGAATGAATGAAATGAATGAATTGAATGAATGATAAATGAATGAAATGAATGAATTGAATGAATGATAAATGAATGAATGAATGAATGATAAATGAATGAATGAATGAATGAATGATAAATGAATGAATGAATGAATGAATGATAAATGAATGAATGATAAATGAACGAATGAATGAAATGAATGAATGATAAATGAATTAAGGATGAAATGAATGAATGATAAATGAATGAATGAATGCAATGAATGAATGATAAATGAATGATTGAATGAAATGAATGAATGATAAATGAATGAATGAATGAAATGAATGAATGATAAATGAATGAATGATAAATGAATGAATGATGAATGAATGAAATGAATGAATGATAAATGAATGAATGAAATGAATGAATGATAAATGAATGAATGAATGAATGAAATGAATGAAATGAATGAATGATAAATGAATGAATGAATGAATGAAATGAATGAATGATAAATGAATGAATGATAAATGAATGAATGAATGAATGAATGATAAATGAATGATAAATGAATGAATGATGAATGAATGAAATGAATGAATGATAAATGAATGAATGAAATGAATGAATGATAAATGAATGAATGAATGAAGAAATAAATGAATGAATGAAATGAATGAATGATAAATGAATGAATGATTGAAATGAATGAAATGAATGAATGATAAATGAATGAATGAATGAAATGAATGATAAATGAATGAATGAATGAATGATAAATGAATGAATGATGAATGAATGAATGAATGAAATGAATGAATGATAAATGAATTAAGGATGAAATGAATGAATGATAAATGAATGAATGATAAATGAATGAATGATGAATGAATGAAATGAATGAATGATAAATGAATGAATGAATGAAATGAATGAATGATAAATGAATTAAGGATGAAATGAATGAATGATAAATGAATGAATGAATGCAATGAATGAATGATAAATGAATGAATGAAATGAATGAATGATAAATGAATGAATGAATGAAATGAATGAATGATAAATGAATGAATGATGAATGAATGAAATGAATGAATGATAAATGAATGAATGAATGAATGAAATGAATGAATGATAAATGAATGAATGAATGAATGAATGAATGAATGAATGAAATGAATGAATGAATGAATGAAATGAATGAATGATAAATGAATGAATGATAAATGAATGAATGAATGAATGAAATGAATGAATGATAAATGAATGAATGATGAATGAATGAAATGAATGATAAATGAATGAATGAATGAATGAATGAAATGAATGAATGATAAATGAAATGAATGAATGATAAATGAATGAATGATAAATGAATGAATGAAGAAATAAATGAATGAATGAAATGAATGAATGATAAATGAAAGAATGAATGAATGAAATGAATGATGATAAATGAATGAATGAATGAATGAATGAATGAATGATAAATGAATGAATGATGAATGAATGATAAATGAATGAATGAATGAATGAAATGAATGAATGATAAATGAATTAAGGATGAAATGAATGAATGATAAATGAATGAATGAATGAAATGAATGAATGATAAATGAATGAATGAAATTAATGAATGATAAATGAATGAATGATGAATGAATGAAATGAATGAATGATAAATGAATGAATGAAATGAATGAATGATAAATGAATGAATGAATGAATGAATGAAATGAATGAATTGAATGAAGAAATAAATGAATGAATGAAATGAATGAATGAATGATAAATGAATGAATGAAGAAATAAATGAATGAATGAATGAATGAAATGAATGAATGATAAATGAATGAATGATGAATGAAATGAATGAATGAATGATGAATGAATGAAATGAATGAATGAATGAATGATAAATGAATGAATGAATGAATGAATGAATGAATGATAAATGAATGAATGAAATGAATGAATGATAAATGAATGAATGAATTAATTGAATGAATGAAGAAATAAATGAATGAATGAAATGAATAAATGAATGAATGAATGAATGAATGAATGAATGAGAGTGAAGCTTCTGTGCGGTTCCTGCAGCTCCACACCACATGGGACGGCTTCCCCGTGGCGTGACGCAGTGACATCACAGAGACGGCGGCGGCGTACTTTGGCGGAGCGAGTGATGGCGGGGATCTCCGAGTACACATCAGAGGACTCTGGCTCGTTCTCCACCACCAGGCTGCAGGTGTGATGCAGCAGAGACTGACGATGGACCGTGTCCTTCACTTCCACCACCTTCTCCAGGTAACTCAGCTCAAAGCCTTTCGCCTGCACGTGCACGCACACACACGCGCACACGCACGCACACACACGCGCACACACACACACACGCGCACACACAGCTTGTGGTTTATCAGCAGGAGAAACGAGCAGTAATCTGTGTTTTAACACAACAGTTGAGCTGCTTCACATGAACCCTTCTCACACAAACAGAACCGGACAAACTTGGGTTTTATCAGTGTCCCATCAGGGAGGCGCCTGATTGGTCCGTTTGTCGTGGGTCACTTTACTGTGCAACTCTAGACCTGTGGATTATTTTCAGGCTATTAAAATAATCGTATGAAGATGAGAACATGTCTTCCAGCTGAGCTGCAGCGACAACCTCAGCTGCAGAACTTCATCAGATCAGTGAAGATTGAGAAAAGCAAGAACTGAACATGCGGTGAGACGTTATGAAAGCAACAATTGCTCCTCATTCTGGCCTCCTGCTGCTTCAGTCGTCTCCCCCATATCATAGACTTTCCCTTCCATTAATGTGTATAAAACTGTTCCGTTTACATGACCAAAACTGTTCCGTTTACATGACCAAAACTGTCCCATTTATCTGAATAAAACTGTTCCATTTACATGACCAAAACTGTTCCGTTTACGTGAACAAAACTGTCCGATTAAATAAAACTGTTCCATTTACATGAATAAAACTGTTCCATTTATCTGAATAAAACTGTTCCGTTTACGTGAACAAAACTGTCCGATTAAATAAAACTGTTCGATTAAATAAAACTGTTTGATTCAATAAAATTGTTCTGTTTAGGTGAATAAAACTGTTCTGTTACGTGACCAAAACTGTTCTGTTTGTGTGAATAAAACTGTTCCGTTTACGTGAACAAAACTGTCCGATTAAATAAAACTGTTCCATTTACATTAATAAAACTGTTCCGTTTACGTGAATAAAACCGTTCCGTTTACATGAATAAAACTGTTGCTTTAATAAAACCGTTCCGTTTACATGAATAAAACTGTTTCATTTACGTGAAAAAACTGTCCGATTAAATAAAACTGTTCGATTAAATAAAGCTGTTTGATTCAATAAAATTGTTCTGTTTAGGTTAATAAAACTGTTCTGTTACGTGAAAAAACTGTTCCGTTTACGTGAATAAAACTGTTCCGTTTACGTGAATAAAACTGTTCCGTTTACGTGAACAAAACTGTTCTGTTTATGTGAGTAAAACTGTTCCGTTTTCATGAATAAAACTGTTCCGTTTACATGAATAAAACTGTTCTGTTACGTGAAAAAACTGTTCCGTTTACGTGAATAAAACTGTTCCGTTTACGTGAATAAAACTGTTCCGTTTACGTGAACAAAACTGTTCTGTTTATGTGAGTAAAACTGTTCCGTTTTCATGAATAAAACTGTTCCGTTTACATGAATAAAACTGTTCTGTTACGTGAAAAAACTGTTCCGTTTACGTGAATAAAACTGTTCCGTTTACATGAATAAAACTGTTCTGTTACGTGAAAAAACTGTTCCGTTTACGTGAATAAAACTGTTCCGTTTACATGAATAAAACTGTTCCGTTTACGTGAACAAAACTGTTCTGTTTATGTGAGTAAAACTGTTCCGTTTACGTGAATAAAACTGTTCTGTTTACGTGAGTAAAACTGTTCCGCTTACATGAATAAAACTGTTCCGTTTACGTGAACAAAACTGTTCTGTTTACGTGAGTAAAACTGTTCCGTTTACATGAATAAAACTGTTCCGTTTACGTGAACAAAACTGTTCTGTTTATGTGAGTAAAACTGTTCCGTTTACGTGAATAAAACTGTTCTGTTTACGTGTGTAAAACTGTTCCGTTTACATGAATAAAACTGTTCCGTTTACGTGTGTAAAACTGTTCCGTTTACATGAATAAAACTGTTCCGTTTACGTGAATAAAACTGCTCCGTTTACGTGAATAAAACTGTTCTGTTTATGTGAATAAAACTGTTCCGTTTACGTGAATAAAACTGTTTCGTTTACGTGAACAAAACTGTTTCGTTTACGTGAACAAAACTGTTCTGTTTACGTGAGTAAAACTGTTCCGTTTACATGAATAAAACTGTTCCGTTTATGTAAATAAAACTGTTCCATTTAAGTGAATAAAACTGTTTCGTTTACGTGAACAAAACTGTTCTGTTTACGTGAGTAAAACTGTTCCGTTTACATGAATAAAACTGTTCCGTTTACATGAATAAAACTGTTCCGTTTACGTGAGTAAAACTGTTCCGTTTACATGAATAAAACTGTTCCGTTTATGTGAATAAAACTGTTCCGTTTATGTGAATAAAACTGTTCCGTTTACGTGAATAAAACTGTTCCGTTTACATGAATAAAACTGTTCCGTTTACGTGAATAAAACTGTTCCGTTTACATGAATAAAACTGTTCCGTTTACGTGAATAAAACTGTTCCGTTTACGTGAATAAAACTGTTCCGTTTACATGAATAAAACTGTTCCGTTTACGTGAATAAAACTGTTCCGTTTACATGAATAAAACTGTTCCGTTTACGTGAATAAAACTGTTCCGTTTACGTGAATAAAACTGTTCCGTTTACGTGAATAAAACTGTTCCGTTTACGTGAACAAAACTGTTCTGTTTACGTGAGTAAAACTGTTCCGTTTACATGAATAAAACTGTTCCGTTTACGTGAGTAAAACTGTTCTGTTTACGTGAGTAAAACTGTTCCGTTTACATGAATAAAACTGTTCCGTTTACATGAATACAACTGTTCCGTTTACGTGAATACAACTGTTTCGTTTACGTGAATAAAACTGTTCCGTTTACATGAATAAAACTGTTCCGTTTACATGAATAAAACTGTTCTGTTTACGTGAGTAAAACTGTTCCGTTTACATGAATAAAACTGTTCCGTTTACGTGAACAAAACTGTTCCGTTTACGTGAGTAAAACTGTTCCGTTTACATGAATAAAACTGTTCCGTTTACGTGAACAAAACTGTTCTGTTTATGTGAGTAAAACTGTTCCGTTTACGTGAATAAAACTGTTCTGTTTACGTGTGTAAAACTGTTCCGTTTACATGAATAAAACTGTTCCGTTTACGTGTGTAAAACTGTTCCGTTTACATGAATAAAACTGTTCCGTTTACGTGAACAAAACTGCTCCGTTTACGTGAATAAAACTGTTCTGTTTATGTGAATAAAACTGTTCCGTTTACGTGAATAAAACTGTTTCGTTTACGTGAATAAAACTGTTTCGTTTACGTGAACAAAACTGTTCTGTTTACGTGAGTAAAACTGTTCCGTTTACATGAATAAAACTGTTCCGTTTATGTAAATAAAACTGTTCCGTTTAAGTGAATAAAACTGTTTCGTTTACGTGAACAAAACTGTTCTGTTTACGTGAGTAAAACTGTTCCGTTTACATGAATAAAACTGTTCCGTTTACATGAATAAAACTGTTCCGTTTACGTGAGTAAAACTGTTCCGTTTATGTGAATAAAACTGTTCCGTTTATGTGAATAAAACTGTTCCGTTTACGTGAATAAAACTGTTCCGTTTACGTGAATAAAACTGTTCCGTTTACGTGAATAAAACTGTTCCGTTTACGTGAATAAAACTGTTCCGTTTACGTGAATAAAACTGTTCCGTTTACGTGAATAAAACTGTTCCGTTTACGTGAATAAAACTGTTCCGTTTACGTGAATAAAACTGTTCCGTTTACGTGAATAAAACTGTTCCGTTTACGTGAATAAAACTGTTGCGTTTACGTGAGTAAAACTGTTCCGTTAAATAAAACTGTTCGGTTTACGTGAATAAAACTGTTCGGTTTACGTGAATAAAACTGTTCGGTTTATGTGAATAAAACTGTTCCGTTTACGTGAATAAAACTGTTCAGTTTATGTGAATAAAACTGTTCGGTTTACGTGAATAAAACTGTTCGGTTTACGTGAGTAAAACTGTTCCGTTTACGTGAATAAAACTGTTCGGTTTATGTGAATAAAACTGTTCCGTTTACGTGAATAAAACTGTTCCGTTTATGTGAATAAAACTGTTCGGTTTACGTGAATAAAACTGTTCGGTTTACGTGAATAAAACTGTTCGGTTTATGTGAATAAAACTGTTCCGTTTACATGAATAAAACTGTTCCGTTTATGTGAATAAAACTGTTCGGTTTACGTGAATAAAACTGTTCGGTTTACGTGAATAAAACTGTTCGGTTTACGTGAATAAAACTGTTCCGTTTACGTGAATAAAACTGTTCGGTTTACGTGAATAAAACTGTTCCGTTTACGTGAATAAAACTGTTCCGTTTATGTGAATAAAACTGTTCCGTTTATGTGAATAAAACTGTTCGGTTTACGTGAATAAAACTGTTCGGTTTACGTGAATAAAACTGTTCCGTTTACGTGAATAAAACTGTTCCGTTTACGTGAATAAAACTGTTCGGTTTACGTGAATAAAACTGTTCCGTTTACGTGAATAAAACTGTTCCGTTTACGTGAATAAAACTGTTCCGTTTACGTGAATAAAACTGTTCCGTTTACGTGAATAAAACTGTTGCGTTTACGTGAGTAAAACTGTTCCGTTAAATAAAACTGTTCGGTTTACGTGAATAAAACTGTTCGGTTTACGTGAATAAAACTGTTCGGTTTATGTGAATAAAACTGTTCCGTTTACGTGAATAAAACTGTTCAGTTTATGTGAATAAAACTGTTCGGTTTACGTGAATAAAACTGTTCGGTTTACGTGAGTAAAACTGTTCCGTTTACGTGAATAAAACTGTTCGGTTTATGTGAATAAAACTGTTCCGTTTACGTGAATAAAACTGTTCCGTTTATGTGAATAAAACTGTTCGGTTTACGTGAATAAAACTGTTCGGTTTACGTGAATAAAACTGTTCGGTTTATGTGAATAAAACTGTTCCGTTTACATGAATAAAACTGTTCCGTTTATGTGAATAAAACTGTTCGGTTTACGTGAATAAAACTGTTCGGTTTACGTGAATAAAACTGTTCGGTTTACGTGAATAAAACTGTTCGGTTTACGTGAATAAAACTGTTCCGTTTACGTGAATAAAACTGTTCCGTTTATGTGAATAAAACTGTTCCGTTTATGTGAATAAAACTGTTCGGTTTACGTGAATAAAACTGTTCGGTTTACGTGAATAAAACTGTTCCGTTTACGTGAATAAAACTGTTCCGTTTACGTGAATAAAACTGTTCGGTTTACGTAAATAAAACTGTTCCGTTTATGTGAATAAAAGTATTAGTTAAGGTGAGTAAAACCTTTCACTGTGAGATTTTATTCCTTGGAAGGTTCTGTGAGTGCGGTCATGTGACTGGTGGTGCATTCGGGGTTCTCACGTTGGAGCTGTTGAGGAAGTTCCCGATGGCGAGCAGCGTTGCCAGGATCTTCCTGAAGGTCTGATTGGACGCCAGCTGCTCCATGCCCAGCTTCAGGTCAAACAGCGGCTCTGCGATCTCCTGCAGGGGGCGACACACGAACACACCGTTCAGGACTGACGGGTCCCCCATGTGGACGCTCATTTTCAACACCCTGAATAGTGAAGACATCTAATGGACCTATGGGTAAACCACGCCCCCAAGCGCGATGAGCCAATCACAGTGCGCACGGCTTTTGAAATGTTTTGAAGTTAGTCCGTGTTTGTTTGTATGTCTTTATGTGTTTTTTCAGTTTAAAAACGGTGAGCATGGGGTACATGTAACTCCGACACCCGGTACCCTGAGAGTCTGGGTGACGGGGTGGATCTTTTTGACTTTCCCAGCCACATCTCAAGATAAAATGAACAAGGATGTCTCCATCTGTTCTAAGGTAAGGCAACATCGTATTTGAGGCAAATGTTGTCACTTTGCTGGAAAGAAATATGAGGTAATCTGTAACATGGCTAACGTTAGCTTAAGGTAGCTAACGCTAGCCAAACATGCTAGTTTTTGTACTTTGGTAATGGTACATAAGAGGTCGGCTATAGCCATCGATATAAACACTAGATGCCGCCTTCGGATCCGTAGCGTATGTCGGCTCGGCCGCCATCTTGGGCAGGTGCTTCTTATAAGCAGTTAGGTCCATATCTACGGTTCAGGTCGCGTTTCGTGTCAGACTGTTTATCCGACACCAACATGCCAGACTTTTGTGCCATGTATGGATGTTCTCATGACACCATCTAGTTTGACTTTTCCTCATCGTTTTTGCAAAGTTTGTATCATGATCAAAATATTTCAGTGTCACTAAATGATTATAAAAGAAACGGCGAGAAAGTTTTCCTTTCTGAATTCATCCTTATAAACATTTAAAACTTAATTCGTGTCTCATCCTCGATGTAAAATGCAATATTCTGAACAAACATCACAGTTTCTTACCAGAGATACGAACCTGATAAAGGCCCTGTGAAAAACTAAATACCTGGTATCTGAAATCAGCTCACATTTACCTGAAGCAGCACTGGATGATGATTCTGTTGTTACGTTACATTCAACCTGATTTTTACGTGTTCAAATTTAAAGCTTTTACTACAACAAAAACATATATATATATATATATATATATGTATATGTATATATATATATATATATATATATATATATGTATACACATATGTACACACAGAGTAAGATCAGGATTTGTTTTGTCAAATTACATAAAAATAGTATAATAATCCTAAAATCAATGACCTGGTACACCAGCGTGATCTACGTCCTCGTCTCTGGGTCCCTAGTTTTACTACCTTGTCTCTACGTCCCCGATTCTACGTTCTTGTCTTTACATCCCTGGTCCCATGTCCTCGTCTCTATTTCCCTGGTTGTACATTCCTGGTTCTACGTCCCTGGTTCTGTGTCCTCGTCCCTCCGTCCCTGGTTCTACGTCCTCGTCTCTATGTCCCTAGTTTTACATCCCTGGCCCTATGTCCTCGTCTCTACGTTCCTGGTTCTACGTCCTCGTCTCTATGTCCCTGGTTCTGGGTCCCCACTCCGTCCGTCCTCAGGCAGCAACCTCCTCCCTCCTGCAGCAGGTCTGGGTTCCAGGGCCCGGTTCCGGTTCTTACCTTCTCCAGAACCTCGTAGTTCAGCTTGAAGGCCCAGAGCTGCAGGCGGGGGGTCAAGGCACTGATGGAGGCCAGGCTGAACAGGAACTGCTCGGCCGTCCCCAGCGGGACGTCGGGGTTGGACAGCTGGGCCTCCTGGATCTTCTGCTTCTCCTCGTCTGTGGGGGTCATGGTCAGGATCTTCTGCTCAGAAAGAGACCGGATCAGAACCAGAACCAGAGACAGGATCAGAACCAGAACCAGAGACAGAAACAGGATCAGAACCAGATACAGGATCAGAACCAGAACCAGAGACAGAAACAGGATCAGAACCAGAACCAGAGATAGGATCAGAACCAGAGACAGAGACAGGTACAGGATCAGAACCAGAGACAGAGACAGGAACAGGATCAGAACCAGAACCAGAGACAGAAACAGGATCAGAACCAGAACCAGAGATAGGATCAGAACCAGAGACAGAGACAGGTACAGGATCAGAACCAGAGACAGAGACAGGAACAGGATCAGAACCAGAACCAGAGACAGGATCAGAACCAGAACCAGGTACAGGATCAGAACCAGATACAGGATCAGAACCAGAACCAGGTACAGGATCAGAACCAGAACCAGATACAGGATCAGAACCAGAGACAGATACAGGATCAGAACCAGAGACAGAGACAGGTACAGGATCAGAACCAGAGACAGAGACAGGAACAGGATCAGAACCAGAACCAGAGACAGGATCAGAACCAGAGACAGATACAGGATCAGAACCAGAACCAGAGACAGAAACAGGATCAGAACCAGAACCAGATACAGGATCAGAACCAGAACCAGAGACAGAAACAGGATCAGAACCAGAACCAGAGTCAGGATCAGAACCAGAGACAGATACAGGATCAGAACCAGAACCAGAGACAGAAACAGGATCAGAACCAGAACCAGAGACAGGATCAGAACCAGAACCAGATACAGGATCAGAACCAGAGACAGGATCAGAACCAGAGACAGATACAGGATCAGAACCAGAACCAGAGACAGAAACAGGATCAGAACCAGAACCAGATACGGGAGCAGAACCAGAACCAGAGACAGATACAGGATCAGAACCAGAGACAGATACAGGATCAGAACCAGAACCAGATACAGGAGCAGAACCAGAACCAGATACAGGAGCAGAACCAGAACCAGATACAGGAGCAGAACCAGAGACAGATACAGGATCAGAACCAGAGACAGATACAGGATCAGAACCAGAGACAGGATCAGAACCAGAGACAGATACAGGATCAGAACCAGAACCAGATACAGGATCAGAACCAGAACCAGAGACAGAAACAGGATCAGAACCAGAACCAGATACGGGATCAGAACCAGAACCAGATACAGGAGCAGAACCAGAGACAGGTACAGGATCAGAACCAGAACCAGATACAGGATCAGAACCAGAACCAGGTACAGGATCAGAACCAGATACAGGATCAGAACCAGAACCAGGTACAGGATCAGAACCAGAACCAGATACAGGATCAGAACCAGAGACAGATACAGGATCAGAACCAGAGACAGATACAGGATCAGAACCAGAGACAGGATCAGAACCAGAGACAGATACAGGATCAGAACCAGAACCAGAGACAGATACAGGATCAGAACCAGAACCAGAGACAGATACAGGATCAGAACCAGAGACAGATACAGGATCAGAACCAGAACCAGAGACAGGATCAGAACCAGATACAGGATCAGAACCAGATACAGGTTTGGAACCAGAACCAGAACCAGATACAGGAGCAGAACCAGAACCAGATACAGGAGCAGAACCAGAACCAGATACAGGAGCAGAACCAGAACCAGAACCAGGTACAGGATCAGAACCAGAACCAGATACAGGATCAGAACCAGAGACAGATACAGGATCAGAACCAGAACCAGAGACAGAAACAGGATCAGAACCAGAACCAGAGACAGGATCAGAACCAGAACCAGATACAGGATCAGAACCAGAGACAGGATCAGAACCAGAACCAGAGACAGAAACAGGATCAGATACAGGATCAGAACCAGAGACAGATACAGGATCAGAACCAGAGACAGAAACAGGATCAGAACCAGAACCAGATACAGGATCAGAACCAGAACCAGATACAGGAGCAGAACCAGAACCAGATACAGGATCAGAACCAGAACCAGATACAGGATCAGAACCAGAGACAGAAACAGGATCAGAACCAGAGACAGATACAGGATCAGAACCAGAACCAGATACAGGAGCAGAACCAGAACCAGATACAGGATCAGAACCAGATACAGGATCAGAACCAGAGACAGATACAGGATCAGAACCAGAGACAGAAACAGGATCAGAACCAGAAACAGGATCAGAACCAGAGACAGATACAGGATCAGAACCAGAGACAGGATCAGAAACAGGATCAGAACCAGAGACAGAAACAGGATCAGAACCAGAGACAGATACAGGATCAGAACCAGAACCAGAGACAGATACAGGATCAGAACCAGAGACAGATACAGGATCAGAACCAGAGACAGAAACAGGATCAGAACCAGAGACAGAAACAGGATCAGAACCAGATACAGGATCAGAACCAGAGACAGAAACAGGATCAGAACCAGAGACAGATACAGGATCAGAACCAGAACCAGATACAGGAGCAGAACCAGAACCAGATACAGGATCAGAACCAGATACAGGATCAGAACCAGAGACAGATACAGGATCAGAACCAGAACCAGAGACAGGATCAGAACCAGATACAGGTTTGGAACCAGAACCAGAGACAGATACAGGATCAGAACCAGAGACAGATACAGGATCAGAACCAGAGACAGATACAGGATCAGAACCAGAGACAGAAACAGGATCAGAACCAGAGACAGATACAGGATCAGAACCAGAACCAGATACAGGATCAGAACCAGAACCAGAGACAGGATCAGAACCAGAACCAGAGACAGAAACAGGATCAGAACCAGAACCAGATACAGGATCAGAACCAGAACCAGATACAGGATCAGAACCAGAACCAGGTACAGGATCAGAACCAGATACAGGATCAGAACCAGAGACAGATACAGGATCAGAACCAGAACCAGGTACAGGATCAGAACCAGAACCAGATACAGGATCAGAACCAGAGACAGATACAGGATCAGAACCAGAGACAGGATCAGAACCAGAGACAGATACAGGATCAGAACCAGAACCAGAGACAGAAACAGGATCAGAACCAGAACCAGAGACAGATACAGGATCAGAACCAGATACAGGATCAGAACCAGATACAGGTTTGGAACCAGAACCAGAACCAGATACAGGAGCAGAACCAGAACCAGATACAGGAGCAGAACCAGAACCAGATACAGGAGCAGAACCAGAACCAGAACCAGGTACAGGATCAGAACCAGAACCAGAGACAGGATCAGAACCAGAGACAGAAACAGGATCAGAACCAGAACCAGATACAGGATCAGAACCAGAACCAGATACAGGAGCAGAACCAGAACCAGATACAGGATCAGAACCAGATACAGGATCAGAACCAGAGACAGATACAGGATCAGAACCAGAGACAGATACAGGATCAGAACCAGAGACAGAAACAGGATCAGAACCAGAACCAGATACAGGAGCAGAACCAGAACCAGATACAGGAGCAGAACCAGAACCAGAACCAGGTACAGGATCAGAACCAGAACCAGAGACAGGATCAGAACCAGAGACAGAAACAGGATCAGAACCAGAACCAGATACAGGATCAGAACCAGAACCAGATACAGGAGCAGAACCAGAACCAGATACAGGATCAGAACCAGATACAGGATCAGAACCAGAGACAGATACAGGATCAGAACCAGAGACAGATACAGGATCAGAACCAGAGACAGATACAGGATCAGAACCAGAACCAGATACAGGAGCAGAACCAGAACCAGATACAGGATCAGAACCAGATACAGGATCAGAACCAGAGACAGAGACAGGATCAGAACCAGAACCAGAGACAGGATCAGAACCAGATACAGGTTTGGAACCAGAACCAGAGACAGGATCAGAACCAGAGACAGAAACAGGATCAGAACCAGAACCAGATACAGGATCAGAACCAGAACCAGATACAGGAGCAGAACCAGAACCAGATACAGGATCAGAACCAGATACAGGATCAGAACCAGAGACAGATACAGGATCAGAACCAGAGACAGATACAGGATCAGAACCAGAGACAGAAACAGGATCAGAACCAGAACCAGATACAGGAGCAGAACCAGAACCAGATACAGGAGCAGAACCAGAACCAGAACCAGGTACAGGATCAGAACCAGAACCAGAGACAGGATCAGAACCAGAGACAGAAACAGGATCAGAACCAGAACCAGATACAGGATCAGAACCAGAACCAGATACAGGAGCAGAACCAGAACCAGATACAGGATCAGAACCAGATACAGGATCAGAACCAGAGACAGATACAGGATCAGAACCAGAGACAGATACAGGATCAGAACCAGAGACAGATACAGGATCAGAACCAGAACCAGATACAGGAGCAGAACCAGAACCAGATACAGGATCAGAACCAGATACAGGATCAGAACCAGAGACAGATACAGGATCAGAACCAGAACCAGATACAGGAGCAGAACCAGAACCAGATACAGGATCAGAACCAGATACAGGATCAGAACCAGAGACAGATACAGGATCAGAACCAGAACCAGAGACAGGATCAGAACCAGATACAGGTTTGGAACCAGAACCAGAGACAGGATCAGAACCAGAACCAGAGACAGAAACAGGATCAGAACCAGAACCAGATACAGGATCAGAACCAGAACCAGATACAGGATCAGAACCAGAACCAGGTACAGGATCAGAACCAGATACAGGATCAGAACCAGAGACAGATACAGGATCAGAACCAGAACCAGGTACAGGATCAGAACCAGAACCAGATACAGGATCAGAACCAGAGACAGATACAGGATCAGAACCAGAGACAGGATCAGAACCAGAGACAGATACAGGATCAGAACCAGAACCAAAGACAGAAACAGGATCAGAACCAGAACCAGAGACAGATACAGGATCAGAACCAGATACAGGTTTGGAACCAGAACCAGAACCAGATACAGGAGCAGAACCAGAACCAGATACAGAACCAGAACCAGATACAGGAGCAGAACCAGAACCAGAACCAGAACCAGGTACAGGATCAGAACCAGAACCAGAGACAGGATCAGAACCAGAGACAGATACAGGATCAGAACCAGAACCAGAGACAGAAACAGGATCAGAACCAGAACCAGAGACAGGATCAGAACCAGATACAGGATCAGAACCAGATACAGGTTTGGAACCAGAACCAGAACCAGATACAGGAGCAGAACCAGAACCAGATACAGGAGCAGAACCAGAGACAGGATCAGAACCAGAGACAGATACAGGATCAGAACCAGAACCAGAACCAGATACAGGAGCAGAACCAGAACCAGATACAGGATCAGAACCAGAACCAGATACAGGAGCAGAACCAGAACCAGATACAGGATCAGAACCAGAACCAGATACAGGAGCAGAACCAGAACCAGATACAGGATCAGAACCAGAGACAGGATCAGAACCAGAACCAGAGACAGATACAGGATCAGAACCAGAGATTGGACCGGTCTCGGGCAGACGGGTACCTCAATGCCCTCCTTGCTGATGGCGAACTCGTCAAAGTTCAGGATGGCGGTCTTGATGACGTGGACGGCGGGGAGGACGGTCATACCGATGTTGATGGCGTTACTCCTCTTCGGGTCCAGAACCAGAATCTCAGACTTCTTCGTCTCGTGTCCTTTCTGCAGAGATAAACATCAGCTGGTCAACGTCAACAAAGATCAGCTGATCAACATCAACAAACATCAGCTGGTCAACGTCAACAAAGATCAGCTGGTCAACGTCAACAAACATCAGCTGATCGACGTCAACAAACATCAGCTGATCAACGTCAACAAAGATCAGCTGGTCAACGTCAACAAAGATCAGCTGATCAACGTCAACAAACATCAGCTGGTCAACGTCAACAAACGCGCAAGAATCAGCTGGTCAACGTCAACAAAGATCAGCTGATCAACGTCAACAAACATCAGCTGGTCAACGTCAACAAAGATCAGCTGGTCAACGTCAACAAAGATCAGCTGATCAACGTCAACAAAGATCAGCTGATCAACGTCAACAAAGATCAGCTGATCAACGTCAACAAAGATCAGCTGATCAACGTCAACAAAGATCAGCTGGTCAACGTCAACAAAGATCAGCTGATCAACGTCAACAAACATCAGCTGGTCAACGTCAACAAAGATCAGCTGATCAACGTCAACAAAGATCAGCTGGTCAACGTCAACAAACATCAGCTGATCCACGTCAACAAAGATCAGCTGATCGACGTCAACAAAGATCAGCTGATCCACGTCAACAAAGATCAGCTGATCGACGTCAACAAACATCAGCTGGTCAACGTCAACAAACATCAGCTGATCCACGTCAACAAAGATCAGCTGATCGACGTCAACAAAGATCAGCTGATCAACGTCAACAAACATCAGCTGATCAACGTCAACAAAGATCAGCTGGTCAACGTCAACAAACATCAGCTGGTCAACGTCAACAAAGATCAGCTGATCAACGTCAACAAACATCAGCTGATCAACGTCAACAAAGATCAGCTGGTCAACGTCAACAAAGATCAGCTGGTCAACGTCAACAAACATCAGCTAATCCACGTCAACAAAGATCAGCTGATCGACGTCAACAAAGATCAGCTGATCGACGTCAACAAAGATCAGCTGATCAACGTCAACAAACATCAGCTGATCAACGTCAACAAAGATCAGCTGGTCAACGTCAACAAACATCAGCTGATCAACGTCAACAAACATCAGCTGGTCAACGTCAACAAAGATCAGCTGATCAACGTCAACAAACATCAGATGGTCAACGTCAACAAAGATCAGCTGGTTAACGTCAACAAAGATCAGCTGGTCAACGTCAACAAAGATCAGCTGGTCAACGTCAACAAATATCAGCTGGTTAACGTCAACAAAGATCAGCTGGTCAACGTCAACAAAGATCAGCTGGTCAACGTCAACAAACATCAGCTGATCAACGTCAACAAAGATCAGCTGATCAACGTCAACAAAGATCAGCTGATCAACGTCAACAAACATCAGCTGGTCAACGTCAACAAAGATCAGCTGATCCACGTCAACAAAGATCAGCTGATCCACGTCAACAAAGATCAGCTGATCAACGTCAACAAAGATCAGCTGATCAACGTCAACAAACATCAGCTGGTCAACGTCAACAAACATCAGCTGGTCAACGTCAACAAACATCAGCTGATCAACGTCAACAAACATCAGCTGATCAACGCCAACAAAGATCAGCTGGTCAACGCCAACAAAGATCAGCTGGTCAACGTCAACAAACATCAGCTGGTCAACGTCAACAAAGATCAGCTGGTCAACGTCAACAAAGATCAGCTGATCAACGTCAACAAAGATCAGCTGATCAACGTCAACAAAGATCAGCTGATCAACGTCAACAAAGATCAGCTGATCAACGTCAACAAAGATCAGCTGATCAACGTCAACAAAGATCAGCTGGTCAACGTCAACAAAGATCAGCTGATCAACGTCAACAAAGATCAGCTGGTCAACGTCAACAAAGATCAGCTGATCAACGCCAACAAACATCAGCTGGTCAACGTCAACAAAGATCAGCTGATCAACGCCAACAAACATCAGCTGGTCAACGCCAACAAACATCAGCTGGTCAACGTCAACAAAGATCAGCTGATCAACGTCAACAAAGATCAGCTGGTCAACGTCAACAAACATCAGCTGGTCAACGTCAACAAAGATCAGCTGATCAACGTCAACAAACATCAGCTGATCCACGTCAACAAAGATCAGCTGATCCACGTCAACAAAGATCAGCTGATCAACGTCAACAAAGATCAGCTGGTCAACATGAACAAACATCAGCTGGTCAACGTCAACAAAGATCAGCTGATCAACGTCAACAAACATCAGCTGATCAACGTCAACAAAGATCAGCTGGTCAACGTCAACAAACATCAGCTGATCCACGTCAACAAAGATCAGCTGATCGACGTCAACAAAGATCAGCTGATCGACGTCAACAAAGATCAGCTGGTCAACGTCAACAAACATCAGCTGGTCAACGTCAACAAAGATCAGCTGATCCACGTCAACAAAGATCAGCTGATCGACGTCAACAAAGATCAGCTGATCAACGTCAACAAAGATCAGCTGGTCAACGTCAACAAACATCAGCTGGTCAACGTCAACAAAGATCAGCTGATCCACGTCAACAAAGATCAGCTGGTCAACGTCAACAAAGATCAGCTGATCGACGTCAACAAAGATCAGCTGGTCAACGTCAACAAACATCAGCTGATCAACGTCAACAAAGATCAGCTGGTCAACGTCAACAAAGATCAGCTGATCAACGTCAACAAAGATCAGCTGATCAACGTCAACAAAGATCAGCTGATCAACGTCAACAAAGATCAGCTGGTCAACGTCAACAAAGATCAGCTGGTCAACGTCAACAAACATCAGCTGGTCAACGTCAACAAAGATCAGCTGGTCAACGTCAACAAACATCAGCTGGGCAACGTCAACAAACATCAGCTGATCAACGTCAACAAACATCAGCTGGTCAACGTCAACAAAGATCAGCTGGTTACCTTGGCGACGGGCATCTCCTTGGCTTTGGACTCGAACAGGTGCTCGAGGCGGGTGGTGTCCACGGCCACCGAGTCCAGCGACGCCCACACCGTCCCCCGGCCGAAGCGTCCCTTCTGGGGGCCGTCCGCCTGCTTCAGCTCCTTCCAGAACAGCTTCACCGTCTTCTTCTTCTTCTTCTGCGGGGACGAGGAGGAGGGGAAGGAGGGCGGGGGAGGCGGGGGAGGAGGAGGAGGGGCACCCAGGGGAGGAGGAGGAGGAGGAGGGGGGACTGCAACTCCTGGTGGGGGGGGAGGAGGAGGTGGAGGTGCAGCCGTGCCCCCCGGAGGAGGAGGAGGAGGAGGAGGAGGGAGGCCAGAGAGGCGGGAGGAAGACGAGTCGAACGTGTCCATGTCCAGGACGTCGATGTCCTCCTCGTCCAGCAGGTCTGAGAAGTCCAGGTCTTTGATGCGCAGGGCGGCGGCGCTCGGCTGCAGCTGGTCCCAGGCGTCCGCGGGCCCCCCGGGGCCCAGCGGGGTCATGGCCACGGTGTCCATGCGGCGGGCGTGCGTCTCCGCGTCGACGCTCTGCTGCCGGAGGTGGCGGTTCTGCCGGGACAGAGACGTTCAGGACACCAGGACATGTCTCCGCGTCACAGCGGGTCACGTGACCTGCCGGGAACCAATCCCGCTCCTACCTGCTGCTCCTCGGCCAGCCGGGCCCGGGCTGCCTGGGTAGAACCTTCCAGAACCTCCAGCTCGGCCCGGCGGGAGCTGCTGCTCTCGCTGGGGGGGGCGGCGGACTCTACTGAGCGCGCTCGGAAGCTGGACACGCGCTCCGACACGCGACCGCACAGATCCTCGCCTAAGGGAAGGGAGAGCGGAGAGGTCTCACTCTGATCCAGTTTCAGAAACCTGAACCGGGTCAGGATGTGGACTCTCACCGGGGACAGAGACCCCGTCCTCCTCTGCCGGAGCTGCGGCGGCGATCGGGCTCATAGGCACTGCGGCAGAGGACTTAGAGTACAGCATGTCCATCAGGAACTTCTGATCGTCCGACAGCGTGCTGCACTGTCTCTGCACCGCCGGCGCTGCAAGACATCCAACGTCAAGAACGTTAAACGTCAAGAATGTCCAACATCAAGGACGTCAAACGTCAAGAACGTTAAACGTCAAGAATGTCCAACATCAAGGACGTCAAACGTCAAGAACGTTAAACGTCAAGAATGTCCAACATCAAGGACGTCAAACGTCAAGAACGTTAAACGTCAAGAATGTCCAACATCAAGGACATCCAACGTCAAGAACGTTAAACGTCAAGAATGTCCAACATCAAGGACGTCAAACGTCAAGAACGTTAAACGTCAAGAATGTCCAACATCAAGGACGTCAAACGTCAAGAACGTTAAACGTCAAGAATGTCCAACATCAAGGACGTCAAACGTCAAGAACGTTAAACGTCAAGAATGTCCAACGTCAAGGACGTCAAACGTCAAGAACGTCCCACGTCAGCAACGTCCAACGTCAAGAATGTCCAACATTGAGAATGTCCAACGTCAAGAATGTCCAACATTGAGAATGTCCAACGTCGAGAACGTCCCACGTAAGAAACATCCAACATAAAGTACATCCAACGTTAGCAACGTCCAACGTCAAGAATGTCCAAAGTCAAGCACGTCCAGCGTCAGGAACGTTCAATATCAAGGACGTCAAATGTCAGGAATGTCCAACATTGAGAATGTCCAACATCGAGAACGTCGAACATCAGGAACATCCAACATCAAGGACGTCTATCGTCAAGAACGTCCAACATCAGGAACGTCCTACATCAGGGACGTCCAACGTCAAAAACGTCCAATGTTAGGAACGTCCAACGTCGGGAACGTCCAATGTCAGGGACATCCTCTGACGCATGACCTCGTCCCTCACATCTACTCCTCCTCAGTTTCCTCGTCCCGCCTCCTTGTCCCCGCCCCCTCGTCCCCCACCTCCTCACGCCGTGCCCTCTCCCTTTCTCCTTGTCCCCCACCTTCTCACCCCATGTCCTCGTCCCCGTCTCCTCTCCCTTTCTATTCGTCACCGTCTCTTCCCAAGTCCTCCTCTGTCTCTCCAACCAGGAACGTGAACTTGAACCTTCATGTCGTGTGCTGTTACCATGACGATCTTCAGCGGCCGTGTCGCCTGCAGGCGCTGCTGTTGGCTGAGGGCTGATGACATCATCAGACGAGGACGGCCTGGGCTGGTTCAGGTGTTTACTTCGTCTCTTCTCCCACTGAGCTGCTGCCAGGTTCCTCAGGAAGGTTCCTCTGAGGGGACAGACCAGGAGAGACATTAAGGACCCGGTCTCACAGGCCAAGACGGAAGCGTCTGATTGGTTCACTCATCACCAGAACTTTCATGGTTCTAGAACATTTGTGGTTGTAGTGTGGGAGGAACCGTCTCCCCTGGTTCTACTGCAGACGGAAGGAACCCGACATGTTCCCGGTTGGATCAGGGT